>JAJMLV010000003.1:50821199-50838386 GCA_027123465.1 Erythroxylum coca
CTGGCTTTTTAGTACATTCTAACTTATTCTATCTATAGTATATGTTATGTTATCTACTAGTAGATAAACTTATCTCCTAGAAGATAATCTCCTAAGCTAACTAAACTTATCTAAGATAATTGTCCAACAATTTCCTTTGCCACATATGATAAGTTTCATTTAAACAATCAATTAGCATATAAATTCATTCGCGTAATATTCTGTTTTATTTGTTCTTAGCTGCTAGTGCTTCTACATGCTTTGTTGGTATAGGCTTGTAGTTCTTGTTCCTCTATTTTTGATGGCGATCGATTCTTGCAATTGAACTTTTGGAGAAGAAAGATTTCTTAGGTTGTAGAGTAAATGATGCATTTGGTAGATCTGTTTTTTTTTTCTTTTTCAACCAGTAGGCAGATCCATAAAAGAACTTAAAAGATTGGTCTACAGTTCCCGTGGCATCTATTACTATCATTTTCCCCTTTATCTTATACTTGGTTTGCATTGTGCTTCAATTGTTTTGTTTCTATTCTGTAGTTTTTCATGTTATTGTTTGTCAGGTTGAGGAGATTGAAGATATTGATAGTAATCCCAGTGATCCATTTATTGCTGATGCCATAGCCAATGAAAAAGAATTAATACTTTCTGATGAACAGAAGAAAAATTATCGGAAGGTTTGTGCATTCTTATGTTGCATTGCATAATTGTATTTAACTTCAAGAGGCAATTTGCATTGTTGCCCACTTTGCCAATAGTTCTTACAATGTGATAATGGTGGCTTCGGAGATTCGTGAACTGTTTTTCTAGAATTTCAGTGTATGGATTTGAGCATGCAATCCTTACCTTAATGTGAGAAAGAGCCTTTGATGAAGACCTGTGCAGTTGGACTTCATGTTGTGCTTGGTTATTAATATATAAGTCATACAGCTTTTCTGAATTGTGTTTGATATCCAAGTCCTTTGCTTTTAGTGGACAGAGTAGATTGTCAAGACTCTGGAATACTCTTACCTTTTCTGCGGTTTTGAAATGAATGGTTACTGTGGTTCATGCTTTTTTTATTTTACATATACTTTTCTTGTAATTGTGATAGAACCATCTGTCGTCTCTCTGATTTGTCAATATATTTGATAAGTTTCTATTATATAATTTTATGAGAAAATATGCATAATACGGCTTCAGCCACTAGAATCCATTACTTTGTACTTGTTGAAGGATTCATTCTTTGACCACTTCCACTTGACCGTATATGCTCAAATGTCACCTTTTCAAAAACAATGAGATTTATCAGGCAACATATTTATTTCTTTTTAACTGCTAAATGATTTTGTTTTCTGACAATCTTGAATGTTGAAAGGTCAAAGAGGAAGATGATGCAAAAATTGATCAAAAGCTTCAACGTCATTTGAAACAGAGGAGACGCCGAAAAGGATCTAAACTGGTAAAAACATCACAATATATTTATGTTTCTTATAAATTTATAATTTCCAAAATTTTGTGACAGGCTTTAGCCATTACAGTGGTCTAATCATGGAAAACATTCAAAGTTTTGATCAACTTTCAGTTTTTTTTATCAGTGTCTTATATGACCTAATAAAGCATTTTTGTTGGTACTATAAAGCCGATTAAAATGTTTAGTCTTATTGGGGACTGAAAAATCATCTCCTCTCAAAGTATTATTATTTCAATCATGTGTCTGTTGTTTCAGGTTATTTCTGTGGTCAGAATATTGCAACAATGCGTTTGGTTTCTTCATGTTCCTTTTTGATGATTTCCTTCTTACTTCCTGGTGTCATTCAGGAAGCATTGGGTTCATCAGATTTGAGTACAAAAAGCAATATAGACGAGCTACCATCTTTGGATAACCAAGGTGGGTATACTCGTAGGGAGAAAACTCATGAAGACGGAAAAGATATGCCTAACAATGACAGTGAGATCGCAAGCCAGAGACTGAGGGATATACCTGAAAGTTCTGAAACTTCTCATAACTTAGACGTTGAAAAACCAACGAGTAACAACAGTTCAGTGTTTCCCAAGTCTTCTTTGCCTGACTTTGCTGAATCCAAAAGGTCCAAGCGTCAAAGTGACAATCAGGAACCTGATGTTGATAGCAAGAGGGTTCGAACTGTTATTATAGATAGTGATGAAGAAGCTGATAGTGCAAAATGTGAATTAGCTGATGATGCCATTAAACTGGAGGATCAATCAACTGTGGATGGCATAGTCGGGGATCCTCATGTCTATTCATCTTTTTCGAAAGGTCTAAATGAGAAGTTCCACTGTACTGCTTGTAATAAAGTTGCTGTTAAGGTGCATGCTCATCCACTTTTGAGAGTAATTATTTGCAAGGAATGCAAAGACTTAATTGAGGACAAAGTGCATGTGAAGGTATGGAATCTGTATTATTGATAAGTCTATTAAATTCTCGACATAATCTATTTAGATAATTATGATCCAATGAATTGTCATTATGCATTTATGGGATAGAAATGTCTTTTACTTGACTTTTAAGCAAAAAGGGAAGCATGTTTGAGAATACCAATTGGATTGGAAGATGGTGAAAATATGACAAAAATTCAAAAATATTAGTAGAGTAGAAAATGACAGCTGTAAGTCCGTAGTTTCTCAAGCTAGATGGTCTTAGAACATGTAAAGATTAGAAAAGAAAAAATGATCATGGTTACATAAATTCATTAATTAAGGATGATGTCTTTTTGTATTTCTATTAGATTTTGTTTTGGTCTAATTATGTTGTCATTAAACTTTCTGATTGCATTAAATGATTTCAAATATGTGCAAGTTATGCTTCGGAATGTTCTCTGTTCAACTCTATCTCAAAAGTTGCATCAAAGTTGGAGCATGTTGGTATGCGGATTGCAACAAGATTATTGTCAGTGAATTCAAGAGCTTGAATTGGGCTCAGTAAATACTGTGCAAGAAATCCACTTTAGATGGATTATTTTTCATTCAGGGTTATTCTGCCACTATTTATTATTTTATTTGTGTTGGTAAACTGGGGCATAACTTGTCCTCAGAACTTCTATTATGTTCTTACTTTTTCCTCAAAGTGCATCTAGTTAAATCTCTCTTGCCCAGGTGTTACGAACCTTTACAAGGTTGAAATTGTACCCCTCATTGTTTGGTCATACTCTACACATTGTCTGAGAGGGTTCAAAATGTCTCTAAACCAAACTTTTAAATCTAACATGTTGATCCTGTAAATTATGACACTAGTATCATTTATGGTCAAAATGTTCGTTGAGGAATGACTTAACTTTTGATCCCTATTCTTCTGTTTCAATGTTGGAGATTTAATTGAATTAGTTGTTACAGGATCTTGACTGTTCTGAGTGCTATTGCACATGGTGTGGCCAAAGCGATGACTTGGTAAGTTGCAAGTCATGTGAAAAATTATTCTGTACCACTTGTGTGAAGAGAAATGTTGGCGAAGAATACTTGTCTATCATCAAGGCTTCTGGATGGCAATGTTGTTGTTGCTCTCCAAGTTTGCTACAAAAGTTGACTTCAGACTTGGAAAAAGCAATTGGATCTGTGGATAAAATGGTTATGAGTTCTGATAGTGATTCAGAAAGCTCAGATGCAGATGTTACTGTTGCAAGGAGGTAAAAGTTATACTCCTTTTGAAACTGAGATTTTTATCCATAATTTAGTGTCTCCCTTCTATATGAATTCTGAAGTCCAATTTGGACATACTTTTCTGATAATTCCATCTTTTTCTTAGTAGTGCTTTCATGGGCTAATTCCTGATTCATTATCTGATGAAGAGTTGCAAAAATTCTTCCTTTCAAGATAATTATGAAAAATTTCTCACTTTTTCTAATCAGCTTTAAGAGAAAGAAGAAAAAGAAGAAGATTCGCAGGATTATTGATGATGCTGAATTAGGAGAAGAGACGAAAAGGAAAATTGCAATAGAAAAGGTGCCCAAGTATGGATATTCTGTCATATTCAGCTTTTTCTTCGAATTATTTCTTACATAGCTATCTGATATAGGAACGCCAAGAACGTTTGAAGTCCCTACAGGGACAGTTTTCCAACAAATCCACATTGATGAGCTCTGTAAGCTGCAATGACAACTTACCTGAAGGTCCTAGTGTTGAAGTTCTTGGTGATGCTACAAGTGGCTATATAGTGAATGTTGTGAGAGAGAAAGGTGAAGAAGCTGTTAGGATTCCTCCTAGCATATCAGCTAAATTGAAAGTTCACCAGGTTATTCTTTTTTCACTTAAAACAGTATTCTTGTTGTGTCCAGTGCAGTCATCTTGTTATCTAGCCTTGTTGAGATAGCTGCCTGCTTCTTGTGGCACAACTGAAATTATATTGCTTGATTGCTTAGTTCTCTTGCTCCATCCAAGTTGGTATTATTTTCTAATTGTTTGCATACTTGCATTCAATGATTTGCTAATATGCATAGTTCTGTAAATTAGGAGCATCCAGGTGCAGAGATTCAGAGCTTTGAGAGTGAATCATGTTTTTTAAATGCATTGACAGTTAAATATGCTTTGATAGTAATATTCTATTTTTTTGTTTGGTCAACAAACTGTAGTTACATTCATTACTTTAATGGGATTTTATATTTCAGGTGGCTGGGATAAGATTTTTGTGGGAAAACATTATACAAACTATTGGAAAAGTCAGGTCTGGTGACAGAGGTCTTGGTTGCATTTTAGCTCACACCATGGGCCTAGGAAAAACTTTTCAGGTATTTATTTGATGCATTTGGATGGAAAGGACAGACCTAAAAATCGAGATTTACCCTTTTGGTCACTATGGGATAGAGTTGCTTTTCTTGAGTCCATTTCGAACTTTTGCAGCTCTTCAGTGTTGTCTTGCTAGTCATTATTTTTGGCTGAAATTACATTTTCTCTTTTTCTTGTTTTTTTCTTGCAAGTTAAACTATTTCTTTAAAAGAGTCTTCAAGGTTTTTCCTGTAAAGTGCAGTCTTGTGCTTCAAATTATTTTTATTAGAGAGAGACACTTGATTGTTTGCATCAGCTCCTTGGTGTTTTTACATCAGAGAAGAACAAAGTTTCCTGGAAAAAGTACATTTTTAGATTTCATTTTCATCAATATCATGTTAAAAACTAAAATGTTGCTAGATCACAAACTATGAAATTCTAGGTGAGTTCATTTTGCCAGCCTTGAACAATGTCAGAAAGCTTTCTGAAGTTTACTGTCTGCTGATATTTCTCCTCCTCTATATCTAATTTTCAATCTTTTGAAATAATGCTTTAGTATGATAAATGTAGTTTGCCTGACTTCTTACAATGGATCTGCAGGTGATAGCTTTCCTTTATACTGCTATGAGAAGCATAGATTTGGGCTTAAGAACTGCACTTATAGTTACCCCTGTAAATGTGCTTCATAATTGGCGGCGAGAATTCATGAAGTGGAGGCCTTCTGAAGTAAAGGCCCTTCGAGTGTTTATGCTGGAAGATGTATCGAGGTATTATGTTTTCATGGTTGTTCTTGCGTATATGAACTTCCCACTGTCTCTGAATTTGAGCCAACTAAAATGAACGTGTGATGAACTTAGATGTCTTGGTACCTTTTTTTTTTCCCCCATAAAATTGAATCATTCTAATTCTTATGGGCTTTTTGTCTCTAGGTTCATCAAATAATAATTGCCAATTTGTACTGTATGTTACACCAATTTGTACTGTATGTTACCTGTTTCCGGTTCATGTAAAGTAACCTTTCTTGTTCTCTTGGAGGTTATTGCGTTCAGATCATTAAAACCAATACAGAAAAGGTGTAAATTGAACTCTGTTTCTTCTTCTCTGAAACAAATTTGGATGAGAAAAGAGAAGGCTCAAAGTTAATTGTTTAAACAATTCCTTTGCAACTGTTGACATATAGATTATTCAATTATCATTATAGAAAACTTATTTTAATTTTAGTACCACTCGTTACTCTATTAAATCTTGAGTTTGATTGCTTCAGGGAGAGGAGAGCAGAGTTGCTTGGGAAGTGGAGAACTAAGGGTGGTGTATTTCTAATTGGCTATAGTGCTTTCCGAAATTTATCCCTTGGAAAAAATGTGAAGGACAAAAACATGGCTAGAGAAATATGCATTGCATTGCAGGTAACTTTCGTTGCTCTTGGAGTTACTTTCTAGAATATTACTTGCAGGCATTTGAAGTTGTCTATGGTGCGTATTTTTAGTTGTTATTAAAAATTTTTACGTGGCTGCTTTTTGTTATCTATAACTGGGTTCTGTATAAAACTTCCTTTGGTGATATTTTATGGGAGTTATGCATTAATGTGTATGCTGGTATGTGCTGCTTGTCTATGTACACACATGTATAATATGTACAAACAGGTAGATTACTAATAGTCATACATATGCGTTGCACTAGTGAAAGCTTATTTGATAAGAAACTATTCAACTAATAGACTTAGCTTTTACGTTGAATGATTCTTGACTTGACGTTAGAGTCAGGTTAAAATCCTTTGACCTTATAGCATGACTAATACCATAACATTGTCCACATTTTTCATGTTGACTTCCTTTTAGTGACCTACAATGTTTGATCTTTTGCCCTCCGGTCGAAGATTGAGTTTTTACCAACTTAACTAGTCCAAACCAACATTCGTATTTTTACACAGTTCCAGGCATCAGTCACACATTACTAACGAGTTCCAAAGGTAGTTATATTTTGTTCAATAAATAAGAAGCTCATTTCTCTTCAATCCATACTCATATTTAGGGGTGTGATACAATGTCAAAATGATCTTCCTATATTGTCTATTGATTACCAAAATCAGAATTAATAATAGCATCTGTAATTACAATAATATGATTGTAAATCAATATATTATTTTCTTATATCTATCTCATTCATCCCTATAATTAGGGACTGTATATACTTCACCAGATAATAGTTTGTCCACAGCAGCCCAAGTAAATATTCGTTTGGTTGGTACTTGAAATTGGTCCCCAAGTTGTAATGATATTGGCTTTCTTATGCATTTATATTTATAGTTTCCTTGTTGGGATTGGTTGATTGTTTAATCTCCATCATCAATTGACCATGGGAGGGGATAAGTATCCAGTTATGAAGACAACTGGGAATGTAGTTTCAGGGGCATTTGTCTTGTCCTGCTTTTATCTTTCAAATCTTACATCTCAACTCTTCAATTCTGTCTGCCACTTAAACAACCTCCTTATCTTCCATGTATCCCTGAATCAAGCTTTTGGTCTAATATTCACTATCAAATCTGCTATTATTAGGATGGACCTGATATACTTGTTTGCGATGAAGCACATATGATTAAAAACACCAGGGCTGATACAACCCAAGCATTGAAACAAGTCAAATGCCAGAGGAGGATTGCGTTAACTGGATCGCCTCTCCAGAATAATTTGATGGAGTATTATTGCGTAAGTTTTTGGATAAACAGAGAGATTTGTCTAAGATTTCAACTTAATTTTATAGTTGTTATTTTGTTCTCTACTCAATATAAAGATTCTTATGTATTTCGATTGAAAACAGATGGTTGATTTTGTCAGAGAAGGTTTTCTTGGCAGCAGCCATGAATTTAGAAACCGGCAAGGCTTCTTCTCTTACATTACCTTACTTTGTATTTTCTCTGTACTTTTTATTCACAATATCCCAACTTTTTCGTGTGTAGATTCCAAAATCCTATAGAGAATGGACAACATACTAACTCGACTGCTGATGATGTAAAAATTATGAACCAAAGGTCTCATATCCTCTATGAGCAATTAAAAGGATTTGTCCAGAGAATGGACATGAGTGTGGTGAAGAAGGACCTTCCACCTAAAACTGTCTTTGTAGTAGCTGTAAAGCTCTCTCTGTTGCAGAGAAAGTTGTATAAGAGATTCCTTGATGTTCATGGATTCACAAATGATTCAACCGAAAAGATCAAGAAGAGTTTTTTTGCTGGCTACCAGGCGTTGGCTCAGGTTTGCTGTGTTATGCTTCCTGAGCTCCTTAGCTTATCATGATGTTGGAATCGGTGACAAGCTTTTGGCTTCACTTACATCAGTTTTATTGTTGGAAAGAGTTCATGGAAATTTAATATGCTTGAATTTTGAGTTAACAAGTTGGAAATGGAGCTAAAGTTCCTTTCAGATGTGTAGTTCATTCATCTCATTCTTTTGACAAAATTGTCTTCTTTTCCTGTGTATTCTTGTTTTCGTGACATGCATTTTTTGTGTTTGATTAGATATGGAATCATCCTGGAATTTTGCATCTGAGAAAAGATAGAGATTATGTCAGTCGGGAAGATACTATAGAGAATTTCCTTGCAGACGACAGCTCTAGTGAGGAGAATATTGATTGCAATATGAATATTGGAGGTACTCCATTTTCCTTACTATGTTTTCTTCCTTATTAATTTTTGTCATATTGGCTGACATATTGATTGACTGGTTATGTTTCTTTTGCTGGCTAATCTGACAATGCTGCGGTATCAAAATCCTATGTTCTCTAATTCCAATATATTTTGGGTATATAATGTTTTTTATGCAACTCCTTTTGATGTCAACATAAAATGTTGGCTGATTTCAATCGTAGCCTATCATGTTAATTTATGCTTTGTACTAAAACTGCAAGTTGTTTTATCATGCTGTGCAAATACGATTAATCTATGTTTGGATGCATGTCTTAGTAACTGATCATGCTGCATTTCATGTCTTGGAATTGCATTTACTTTCTTGTTATCATCACATCTAATATGTATTGACATTTTTTGATCTATGAAAAGCAAGAATCAAAGCACACCCAAATGCTAGATGCTAAAAAATCAATATGGTAATCTTTTGAGTTTTGCTTTTACTAGCTTCTTAAACAATCATCAATGTCCATCTTCAGCTGTAAGACAAGCAAACAAGACTTATGAATGTGTCTTTTGATTTGGTTAGACAAAGTACAACAAAAATACAAACCTAACTAGGACTTGGTGATAAATCCTTTTGCCAGTTTGGGTACATTTGAGAAGATACCCTAGCATTTTCTCCCTTCCTAGTCTTGACTGGAGCTAGCATTCAGAGCATTTTATCACTCTTTGCACTTTCAATCTCTTGCTCGCTTTGCATCTTTTTATGTGTCTGCTACTTAATGATTCTGTTTTTTTTCCCCTCTTTTTTTTTTTTTTGATAGAGAGGCCGGGGAGCACCAACAATTACATGCAAGCAAAAAGTGAAAATGGCTTTTTTCAAAAGGTATGATGGTGTATGAATGTTGCTGATCAATTTGATTTCAGAATTATTTAATAGTGCTGAGATTGGCCCTCAGCAAACTCCTTAGTTTTCATACAACAACTTGGTATTTCACTTCTGCAATTCTGTCATGGTTTCGTTCCTTTTATATGAACTGTGCTTATACCCACAGTTTGCCTGAACCCTTTTATGACGTCTATAATTTGCTACTTGACACTTTGTTGGAACTTAAACTATTAAATGTAGATACACAATCAATTTAATACAACTATTTAGATTTATGAACGGTAACTTTTCTAAGAGTTTGTAGTTAACAAGGTTTAACTTGCTCAATTGTTCAAATTACTTTGTGCATATGTTAAATTTTGATAGGTTGAATTGGTGTCAGGTGTTGACATTAAATTGTTCCTTTTTTGTCAGCATACAGCACTAAGCTTCTAGCTAATTTTTTGAGTTATATATATTGAAGTTTGTGTTTTATCCCACTTTTTTAATGAGCGATCCTGTTACCTTTTGTCTTTCCAGAATTGGTGGAATGATCTCCTTAATGAAAATAACTACAAAGAGATTGATTACAGTGGAAAAATGGTACTACTACTAGACATTTTAACCATGTCTGCTGATGTGGGCGACAAGACATTGGTTTTCAGCCAGAGCATACCAACTTTAGATCTCATAGAAGTGTACCTTTCAAGATTACCTCGACGTGGTAAGTTAGGAAAGTTCTGGAGGAAGGGAAAAGACTGGTATAGGTGAGTATTAGTGCTGAACCTTTTGTAATTTGACAACTTTCTTGTATCCTATATCATATTGATGTGTGTATGAGATGCTCTCTTTTCAAATTGAAAATTTGAAACCGATTTACTCCCTTTTGCATTCATTTGTCAAAGGCTAGATGGAAGAACAGAGGGCTCTGAAAGGCAAATTTTGGTCGAGAAGTTCAATGATCCTGAGAATCAAAGGGTCAAATGTGCTCTGATCTCAACCAGAGCTGGATCTCTAGGGATAAATCTTCATGCTGCTAACCGTGTAATCATTGTTGATGGTTCTTGGAACCCAACTTATGATCTTCAGGCCATATATCGGGCTTGGAGGTTGATTCTTTACTTGTTACCTTATTCTAATCTGGAAAATGAATCGTTTGCCTTTTGTGGAAAATAAAATGAATCTTTTGCTTTGACCTGATATGAATTTCATTCAATTTTTTAGGTATGGCCAGAAAAAGCCTGTGTTTGCATATAGATTGATGGCTCATGCAACTATGGAAGAAAAAATCTATAAGCGTCAGGTATCAAGAATACCATATTGCAGTATTAAGTTGCTTCTCTATCTGTCAAAGGAATGTTGATGGAAAGATTGGCTTTTGACAGGTGACAAAGGAGGGGCTTGCTGCAAGGGTGGTGGATAGACAGCAAATACATAGAACAATCTCTAGAGAAGAAATGTTGCATCTCTTTGAATTTGGTGATGATGACAATTCTGAAACACAGACTGGACTCATCCAACAGGATAAACGAGCAGAGAGCCATGATTTGACATGCCAACCTGGAAATTCATTGAAACATAAGTTACCTCTTTCTCAAGGAGGCTGCTCTTCTGACAAGTTAATGGAGAAGTTAATAGGAAAACATTACCCAAGGTAGGTTCTTTTTGCTCTTCTATTTACCTGGATCAGAATCGTATTAGGAGGTGCAGTGCATCACGATTAGGGAAAAAAAAAGGTCTTGGAATTTAAGCTTAAGATTTTCTAGAGCTATAATCTGCTTGCTTTTTCAGTTCTGAAGACGCCATGTATAAAAACTTCTGAAAGGCACAGTATTTGGTGCATTATTCTTCATTTTAGGTGGATTGCCAATTACCATGAACATGAGACCCTTTTGCAAGAGAATGAAGAGGAAAAGCTGACAAAGGAAGAGCAAGACATGGCTTGGGAAGTGTACCGGAAATCTTTGGAATGGGAAGAAGTACAACGAGTTCCCATTGATGAATCTACATTTGGGCAGAAGCCACCGATGCCAGCCATTCCCCCCTCTGCACCCAATATAAGTAAGCCACCAGCAGCAAGTGATGTGCCTCGTGCTCCTCATACTTCTACTGATGCACGTGGGCAGAGCATCTTAAGGAATCGCTTTGTGCAGCGCAAGTGTACAAATCTCTCTCACTTACTGACCCTTCGAAGTCAGGGAACAAAGGTTGGTTGCTCTACTGTCTGTGGGGAGTGTGCTCAGGAGATAAGGCGGGAGAGCTGAACGGGGATGGGTGCGTTGAAGGAAGCCATTAACATTTTTTGTTCATTTTAAGTTATAATATAACTTTGTTCATTGGCAACTGTAAAGAGTCGTAGCTGCAACTTCTCTTTGTTTTAGGTCGTGTATATTTTTGAGAGGCCACTGTGCCTGGAGCGATCTTAGGTGAAGTACTGTAGACAGAATTTTAAGTGTTTGTAATTTCGGGTTCATACATTAGTTGCACTGTAAACTTTCTTTTTGATAGAAGGGAAATACGAATTAAATTTCTGATACCATTCTTTTGGATGGATTATGGTCAAAAGGGAAACAATCTTGTATTGAGGGAACTTGCAAGCAGCAACAAAAGGTACAATTAAGATCACCATTTTAGATAATGTGGAATTTCTCTCTTGGAAGATGCTAAATGCAGCTCATATTTGCAGCTGAACTGAGACATCACTGTGAATATACCAAAATCTTTGTTAATACAAAAAGAATTCCATTTCTTTCATAATGGAAATTCAGGGCTAATTGCCAATTCATATCTATCGTTGCCAAGGGATGCACCATTGTGCATTCTCCTGCTCGAACAAAATATTGCTGGTTACACAATACAAACCCTAGAAGCAAGCCTGAATAGGGAGAGTTGTCTCATCCTGCTGGACTCCATCTTGTCTGCTCTGTCCGACTAACTAAAGTACACTCTTCATCCAGTTTGGTTATGGCAACATGTAGAAGACGACCAAGTGATAATAAAATGGGTTTGTATTTTGTACAAGTGGTAATAAATGGGTTTGTATGAGCTAGCATATCTCGTCTCCAATCCAGTTTTCTTTTTCTTTTGGTCCAGTAGGCCCCTCCTCACCGTAAAGCTCAGTTGGGAGCAAGTCAAAGATATTCTCCAACGAAAATCGAAGAAACAATGGAAGATGATCAATTATCTTCTCTATTTCAGCACGGCCGTCATAGACAATAGTAGGACCCCACTCTCTCATATATTGCAACCAACAGGGTTCTGCAACAACTCCATCACCAAGATACTCTGCAGCAATAAGCTGATATTTGCTGCTTGAATCCACATAATATTTGCTTCGAGCAGCATCATTTCTCACTCCAACTCCAAGCTTTGTTGATCCTTGAAGGTAAGTACCAGCATGCGGGAAACTCGCATGTCCATGTTTTGATGAATAGACAACTGCTCTATTTCCTTCTATGAACTCCAAGGCTGAAGCATTCACCCATTGACCACCACTATGCTGTGAGAAGAATACTTGCCATAGCTCTCCTGTAAAGTTGCTAACACGAAGGGTGAAGTGTTCCCAGTCACCCACGTGTTCTCCTATCTTGTTCATTTGTATACTCATTATCCCAATTTTAATGGTGGCTGGTCCATTAAAGGGACAGAACAGCCACATTGCAATATCAGTAAAAGTTCCTCCCAAAGCTGGTTTTACATGAACATATAGCTCACCGCTCTCTAGGTCTCCTCTTTTCATAAAATTTCGTGCATCATCTTTTGTTGGAAAATCTATCCAATACTCTCCATCATTTTCCCCTCCACTTGGAAGGTTTACGCCCCTATAGTCAATTGGTTCACCCTTCTGTTTGCCTTCTTGGTATAGAAGTGCTCCATTTTTGAAGAACCACTCAACAGATGAGGGCATATAAACTTCATCTGGATGTAAGAATACAGTGGGGCCATATTGCTTGATTAAGGCATGAACCTGGTCAAGATTAGGCATTGATGGTAATTTGTTCTGAAGATTCTTCAAACACGCAGTATCAAGCAATAGTTCTTCAGAGCTCAAATCTGTGCTGCAATAGAATGTACCAATTGAAACACCTTTTGCATACAAGCCCATCCTGCAAGGCTTTGTGTTCCACACCTGAAATAGCTGTTTAGAAGATTTTGAATCCACCGAAGTTATCAGATCAGAAGTTTCACATCTTTCAGTCAGATCTGCTCGAACACATCGAACATGCTCTACATCAGGCTCCTCTGGGCTGTTGGTGACTATTATGCCCATGGCCTTATAACCTGCAGGTGGGTTTGGCTGCCAAAAGTAACCACCACCTTCATACTGCAAATCGGTGCACCAAATCATTGTATATTTAAGGGGTTTTGCAAGAGCTGGAGAATCTGATTTGAATTCCTTGATATAGTCACCTTCAAGCATGTTGGTGTTTGAATCACGAGCCACAAGAACATAACCTCTCAAAGGTTGATCGTTTGGTTGACAGTAGTAACCTAGACAATAGAATCCCACAGGGTACCCAACAGGTCTGTAAAAGGTGACTCCTTCTGTCTTCCCTCGCAATATTTTGCAGCTCCAAGCAACTTCAAATTGGGTTACTTGGATTACTTCTATTTGTCCAAGGTTTATTCTTCCACTAGCAAATTCCTGACCTGAAGATGTAAGGGCCGAACATTCCTAAGCAAACTGATCAAATCATGCTCGTGGAAACAATAGGAATGAAAAGATAAAAACATTAGCAGATGCATTATCAAGTGAATACTTAGTCAATCAAAACAGTGCCTTATCCATGGCAACGTTGCTGGACAAGTTTTAGTAACTGTATTTCATAAAGAACAAACAAGAAATGACATTAAACGGTTTTGGAAGACCATAGAAATCCATAAGGCCATGTTCCATGACAAGATAAAAAGAGTTTAAATTCCCATCAAGAATCCTTAGAGATATTAGGGTCAAAATAAGGTAGAAATAGTGTTGCCAGCAAATGAAAAGACTCCAAAGGGCTATCCGTCATCTTAAAAGGGCTGTATCAAATTACAACTAAATTTTGAGAGCAGGGATGATACTTGATCTGGGAGCTTAAATTATTGGCAGACTTACATAGATGGACATCATGTGTAGGTACAAAATTAGATATGGTCAGTGACAGTTGTTTACTAAGTTCACTTCTGGTTTCTACTATTTCCAAGGCGATTATTTACCAAATATTGGAAAAGTAGGAAAAAAACTTGGTGAAAATTTGAAAATCCAGTCATCTTATACGATCAAAGTAGATTTAATAAATCAGCTTTGAGATATCAGAATCTCCAGAGATCCTAAACACATCTGTGCACATATTAGAGACGATAAGATATGCACAATTGTCTTGATCATTAGCATCCCAAACCACGCCCAGAAACAAGGTAAATCCATTTCTACTCCATCCAGTCCAATTTTATCACTAACTAAACACCAAAATCATGAATAACATCACGAACTCGAAATACCCATAACAAGAAAAATCAAACATGGACAGTAAAAGATAAACACACCGGGAGGCCAATCAGGAATAGGTGAAGGCAAAGAGAAAGGTTCCGGGTGAAGCTCAGGCAAGTACAAGTCAGGAACTTGATTGCAGCAAAACCACTCACAACCAAACATCTTTACTAGAGTCTTCTGCTAAACAAACTGTTCAAGAATCCAAAACCCAGAAACTATTTTCTGAAAAAGATTTGATCTTTAGCCCCTTCTAATAAGGAAACCAATCCAAGGCACCCCCTTTCTTTCCCTCTCTCTCTCTGACAATATTCTTTTTATCAGTTCATTGTGTGTGTAAAATAAGCAGCAAGAACTCTTCAATTAAGATGGTGCCTCCCTGGATAGTTGGTGGAGGGAGAGAGAGAGCAGTTGAAGTGAAGATCAAGACACTCCTACTTCCTTGTAAATGAGGAAATCAAATTGGTTAGTTCTTGGGATTTCAGAGCAGTGGTTGGTTTGGCTTTTCTCAGTCCCACCTTGTTATGATGGGACCCATTGGTGCCTCACCATCTTTTAATTTTTGTTTTCAAAGAATATTACTTTCTTGTGTTTAGCTCTGGCCATTTGATTTCAATCATTCGTAAATTATGTAACAATTATATGCAGTTTTGACGTAAGTAGGTTAGAGGGGATGAAATCGTCTGTTTATGCTCCGTGTGCCATCCCTGTGTCATCCACAAGGAGATGGAAGAGAGGATCTCTGCAGTCTGCAGGCTAGAGAGGGTGGAAGTGGAACGCGTTTGTCCTCGAACCATCGTCATTCAATCTACAATGCCATGTCCACAATTGACACGGGTGTGCCTGAATCCACACGTGCGCGTTTGTCCTCGGACCATCGTCATTCAATCTATATATGATTGTAGAATTTTACATAATCATCCACATGACCACGTTCACTATTAATACGGCCGTGTGCAACCCCAATACGGGTATGTCCCCCAAAAATAAGGACGCGTTTGATTTGAGCACGGAGTTGGTTATGAATATGGGTATAATAGTAGAAGGGGATGAGAATGAGTATGAAAAATAAAAAAATGATGTTTAATTTGTAACTTAGGTTTCTGTATTAATACTGATAATATTGTTTGGTTTGTTACATTAATGAAAATGAAAGATAATATAATATCATTTTTACCCTCAATAAAAACGAAAATAATTTGCCCTTCATATGTTTATTGAGATTTCAGATTAAATCGAGAAATTTCAGAAAATATACCTAGAAGTGCAGAACAAAAAATTTCTTCGTTTATGAGACGCGATAAGGTAGGATGGGAGATCGTAAGGAATTGAGAGGCGATAAGAAAGTAAAGAGAATGATAGGGCAAAGGTTGAGGATAAAAGAGTAAAAAATAAACATGATAAAAACTTAGATTGAAATGAAAACTCGATACCCACCCCTTTTGGTGGGTTTAGTAGATTCCCAAATTTAATGGAATAAATCCATTCCTCTGTAATTGAAAATCTCAAAGCAAACACTATTTTTCACAATTATTCAATTCCTTCATTCCCAAACCCTCAAACCAAACGCCCCCTAACTATTACTCATCAGTTTGTCTTGAATTCATTTGAACTTCGTTCCTTTTGTTTCATAAAGATTGCTAAGTCCTCCAAAGGTCATCTTAGTGGTATTAATTGTTAGAATATATTTTATATATTCTTTGGTTGATTTTGACATTTTAAATTGGACATATAAAAAAATTGAAATTATTACATGGATTGATAAAGATGGGTAGAGATTGTGTTTTAATGGATATGCGGCAGATGTAAAGACTGTATTTACGTTGAACTCTATCAAAACATGCATATAAAGATTGGATTTTAATTGAAGTCTATCAAAAAGGAGGTGATCTGGAAAAATAACGTGGGTGTGCGCACTGTTGTTGGGTGTGGAAGTCGTGTGTGAGAAAAGAAAAGAATTGTTGGTTGCATACGTGATTTTATATGGCTGTATATCGTGTCGTGTGTTGTTGGTATAAGGTTGAGGAAGCCCCACGTGGATCCCTTTAAGTGGTGTTGCTCACATAATTGGTTCAAGATAGAAGTCTATTAAAAACACGTTAGTTGAGCTGAAATAGGTGGCTGCGTGTACGACAGTTGGTGTGTATGTGTGTGAGCTTCTGGTGGAATACGTTTTTAATGGGTCTTTGAAAAAATATATTGGTTGCTGCATATGTTAAGGAATATAGGTGATTAACCTATTTTTGAGTGTGCTATGATGAAGTTGTTTTGTCAGTAAGGTGAATATTATCTTTGGTGATATGGGACTGGTTATTACTTGAAGCAACATCGTGATTTATTCTTGTGAAGAAAGAATCAACTATGGATAAAGTTTTCAGCTGGGTTATTTTAAGGAGATAAATCCATAGGGAAGTCTTCATTTGTCTCAAGTATTTTGTTATTTAATTTTCAGTTGATTAAATACTTGAACTATTTTTATTTATTATTGTTTTGAGTGAAAGTAGTTAGAAAAATCCTCTGACGAGGTTAACACGAGTCGGTTGTGTTATT
>JAJMLV010000003.1:50847084-50860239 GCA_027123465.1 Erythroxylum coca
AAGGTTCTAATTGTAAATTACAATTAGAATTTATAATCATTATCAATATATTAGGACCCTAATTAGTCACACATCAAAGAGTAATTTGTGAAAAAAATTATTTAATTAAGTTTAACTTAATTATGAAGTTTGAGAAACTTTAGGTATCAAATATGAAATATTTGATTTTATTAAAATTAAATTAATTAGAATTAGAATTTGATTTTAATTATAATAGAAGAATTTAATTTTAATAAAATTAAAATTTCCTAATGATTTTTCTATTAATAGGAAGAACAAATAAGGAAGCTAGCATTTCTTGTTTTCCTTTCAAAAGTTGAGAAATTGCTTTGGTAAATACCGTTAGAAGCTAATCGATTGAACAATTCATGATTGACACAGTGAAGGACTTATCAAAAGATTCCAACAGGAAACATGAATTAGGTACGATTCATATTTTGCAATTCATGTTTTTATTCCAGCTATAAAATTATCGAGATTCAATTAAAATCTGTAAAAAAAAATTTCTTTCTGCTAGGTCCGTGATTTAATCGCAGCTAGATTCCTACAGGCATAACAGAATTGGAAGACCCAACTATATACAAATGGTCGGTAGTTTAATTTACCACACATTTGCAGTTGGAATGGCTAGCGGATTTGTGGCAAAACCAAGAAAATTCCATTTGAATGCAACACGATGAATTCTAAGCTACGTGAAAGGAACTGCTTCAAATCAAATTGAAAGATGCTGTGATGTGGAAGGAGGAGACCATTATACTCGGTGATCAACTATTGGCTGTATGCAGCGAACAGCATCATTATGAATAACTGCAGTTGAGTATAGAGCTGCGGTTATGGCAGCTCTAGATAGCACATAACTGGTGCTTATTCTAAAGGATCTTCAGCAATCAGTTAACTCGTCAACCCTTCTATATTGTGCTTACCAAAGAATCCAGTTCTTCATCCAAGTACAAAGCACTTAGAGATTCAATATAATTTTGTACAAGAATAAGTACTTGAAGGTGAAATCAAATTAAATTATTTAAATGTTGGTGAACAAGCACTTGATATATTTTACAAAAGATCAACTAGAACAAAGTCTGAAGAATTCAAATACAAAAAAATCAGTGTTATTGACTTCTTATTCACTCATAGTTCAAACTGCTAATCTTACGTAGAAACTCAAATGAATCAAAGACCGAAAGTCCCCCCACACCATGAAATAATAGTAAGTGACATTGTCCAGTTTGAAAAGGATAAAAGATAAAAAGTACAATAATAGTAAGTGACCAAGTGTATCTCACCCAGTTATATTAGAGCATGAGCAATGAGGATCAGTCAGAGCCACCTTCTTCTATATCATCATCTTTCTGTAGTCACAAGAATCCCAGTTTCAGAATTTGGAAGGTATTTTATTAATTTCGATCAGATTGCATTTTATGGAGATCATCAACTTCAACGAATCAATGGTAACAGAAGAAACAAATTTGGCCTAGGAATACTTACCACCTCAGGGACCATCTGGTGTATCTTGGCATAAAAGCCATCCTGGCAGCCTCATCCATATTCTTTTTCAGTGTTAGAGAATTTCTGAGCTTTGGCATGCTCAACGCCCCACTGGAGAATCTGTTCATCTCGGGACAGTCTTTCACACTTGCATTTTCAAGGGACGGGAAGCTGAAGGTCTGGTTCCCTGAGCAAAAACATGAAAGCCTTGGCAAACAGTTGAGTTCCAAGTACGCCAATTGTCTGAAAACAATCTCATCTTCTGCCTCACCCTTCTTGGCTGTCACAATCTCTCTTAGCGTCTGGCATTCACTTATTTTCATTCTTACAAGTTGCCCCATACTTTTAGCTGTTGTGGGGGTTATCAGATGTGTCAATCTGTCGCAATACGAGACCTCCAGAATTGTCAAGTGTTCGAATGAAACTGAGGATGGTACTAGAGACTTTAAGCGCCCACAGTATGAAACATCCAGATTCTCCAGATTTTGGAAAATCAGAGACCGAAAGGAATTTTCTTTCCATATATATGTCAAAGAAAAAAGTTTTGACAGCTTCAGCTCTCTTATCTGTGAAGGGTTCTTCGCATAGAACTTGGCCAAAAATTCGCCATGCCATATCTCCTTCAGAACGACATTTCTCTCCAATGTCAGTTCTTCCAAAGTAGGAAATGCGTCCTGAAAATATTAATGTCGTTTATCAAATGTGAGACTCATCTCTTGAAAATACGTTGAGAAGGCACTTTTATGTAATTACTCCTATCCAGTTAACTACTTAGAACTATGACTTGGTACTCAATGAAATTTTTACCGTTTCAACAAGGAAGAGGGGTCGTGGAACCTGGAGATGGGGTTGGCCAGCCCCTTGTCGTTTTTGGAAACTTTGACAATCTGAAGCAAACGTCTCCGCTTCATGGCATCCATTTATCTCTAGCTTTTTCAGTAATGGCCATTCTATATGTAAATCAGAGGAGATTTTACCGAGTCCAGGTAAAGCTTGAAGTCTTAAGCAAGCTACTTTGGGAAACACAAGAATCTCTGCTACATCAAGTCTTTTTCCATTTGCAAAAATTTCTACCACCGAGGAGGAGTCTACCTCAAGCTGCTTTAGTTGCTCGAGACCTTTGGCTAGAGAAGCCGGAAAAACACTTTTCAGATTTGCACAATTGAAAATGCTTACTGATTGTATGTTTTTATAAGTCAGAATTCCTTCAGGATCCTTACTCCATAAGTTCTTCAGCTTAGGCAAACGGGATAACTGAATATTTCTTAATCCGGCTCTTCCAGCAGGTGTTTCCTTAACGTTATCACCTTGGACATCAAATATCTCTACTACTGAATGGCAGTCAATCACTATCAGTGATTCTAGGTTCTGCAATCTTCTAAGTGTAGTAGATGGAAAAATTGACTGTAGCTTTTGACAGTGTTTAACTTTGAGTGTCTTGAGGTTACAGAAGGAATCTTGGCTCAGTTGGTTGTGCCAAAGCATTTTGATGCTATGTAAGTGCGAGATTTTCATCACTTTCAAATCAGGGAATTGGACCTGTGAAAACAAATTCATGTAGTTAAACAAATAAGCAACTTAATGATGGAAACATGACTAAAACTCGGCTATTTGAAATCAGACCTTTTCACTGAAAAGAGAGAGTCTGGAAATATGAAGACTCTCCTTGCTCGTACAAGGACAAAAAACAAATTCCTTCAGTTTTGGGCAGTGTTTGATGTACAACTTGTTCAAGGATGGAAATGAAACATTGTTTCCCCAACAAAATCTTGTGAGGTTTGGAAGGTTCTTCAAGCTCAGGAATTCGAGCTCTGGAAACAGAAGCGTATCCGTCCTTTCCTCCCCAAGCACTGTAAGCACTTCTTTAATCAAATTGCATTTGTGTACCTCAAAACGTTTGAGTTTGACAAGTCTTGTAGAAGCAGAGGATGACAACAGATAAGTTAAATTATGGCAGCCCTTTACGCGTAGAAATGTCAGATTCTGGAAGCAAGTTATTTCTAGTGGGTATACTGAAGGACGTGGCAACTGCTGTGAGACTATTGAGCATGTCTTCAAGGCCTGCAGGCATAATCGTTGTTAAAATTTTCTTTAACTAAAAGAAAGTTCTAATGAAAACTACCGAGGATACCTTGTCATTCAAAAATGGTGTGGAAGTAGCAAGCGTTGTTTCTTGAGAACCAGCAGAAACTCTCCTGGTATTGGAGCAGAAATTCATGAGCTTCGGTAGATATTTTAGCTCCAAAGAGCGTAACTGTGAGAAATTAAATTCTGCAGTTACTTGATTGTCATCTCCACAAGTGACGATCTCTTCCATGACCTGGCAGTCAGTTATTTTCATCTCTTGGAGCTGCAGGAGGCCTCTAAACATGGACAAGGGAAACAGATTCTTCAACCTTTCACATTTCTCTACATTTACTGTTTGAAGTTTATGGAAAGATTCCGCTGTGAGCTTACCCTGGCATATCTTTTCAAGGTTAATCAAATTTTTAAGAAACAATGATTCCAATGCGGGAAAAGCACTGCGAAGATGCCCCTCCACAGGATGAACAACATATCGAATCCCATTGCTGTTCTGGATATGGAGATGTTTCAATCTTGGAAAGCCTTCACTATCTAATTCATCAAGGACATTCATAACATCGTTCAATCTGTCCAAAAGTAGATACTCACTTCTCTTCAACACCACCATAATGCCGTTTTCCAAATTCCTGCATGTGCTAAGCTTTACAGCCCTGGATCCTTCATACTCACCAGACCAGTCCCAGCAATCACCTACAAGAATTCTGTATCTTGTCAAGCTCTCAAACAGTATGTCCTTTGGAAGAGACCTGGGATCTTGAATTTGCAAGTCTAATGAGACCAACTGAGACAAATTCTTCAATTCGTCAATGCTAGCATTTCCTTTCTGAAATTTGGATGCTGAAAGCTCCCAGCCAACGTAACTGTTCGCCATATGTAGCTCTTCTAATTGGGACAAGCTAGAGATAACATTTGGCGGTATCACAGTTAGATTAACACAATTGCTCAAATCGAGAACCTTCAGCCTGGTCAGGTTTCTCAATTCTCTTGGCAGGGACTTGATGTCTGACCCAGCAAAGCTAAGAATGATCAGTTTCCTGAGTTCTCCAATAATGGCTGTATCGCCTAGGGTGCATTGATCAAGATACAGTGTGCGAAGGTTCTCCAGAGAACTAAATGATATAGGCAGTGAAGGAGACTGGATACATGTCATGTGCAAGACTTTAAGCGCATCCAGTCTCTCAAAAATTCTGTCTGGCAATTTTAGAAACGGATCTTTACCCCCAATGTAGAAGAACTTAAGCTCTGGACAATTTAACTGATCAGGCAGCTCTTCGACATCACTTTGTAAGGATATTGAAGTGCACTTCTTCAACATATCTTCATCTGGCCATTCAACAAGCTCAGCTTCATCCTTTAATACAAATACATGTTGTTCCCTGGATGCAATTGAAAGGGCCACATCGCGCACAACTTTATGCATACTGAATGAATCACTGGTGTCACCATCTTCCAGCAAACAAGAAGCCTTGAGGCTACGGACTAGCGAATTCACTCTGTCCCGTGCCTCTTCAGTTGTGTAAACACCATGGAATAAACCCAAACCCATGCCATATTTTAACAGGTTATGTATGGAAGCATTATGAGTCATGAGACCACAAAGCAAGAAAGTCGACTTAAGTTCCTGACTTTCTAACTGAGAGTAACTCAGCTCCAGAGTTGCGTATATGACTGCCTGCATGCCCCTGATACTGCTAGAGTTAGGCCTTCTTAGTTGACGCAAGGCATTTTTCCATTCAAATGAAGTTTTGTTTCTCAAAGCCCTTGCAACAGTTACAATTGCTACTGGCAAGCCAGCACATTCTTTGGTTATCTCAGTTGCTGTATAATGCAGCTCAGGATCATCCACACAATCACCTGCCATCTCCTTGAAAAGATCCCAGGCTTCTTCGTTAGGTAGTACTTCCACACCAAAATTTTTCTGAGTATTCATCTCAGTGGATAATACATCCACACTTCTTGATGCCAGCAATATTTTACAATTTCCACAAGAAACTCCAATTCCCTCTAAATCAATGCTACCCCAAACATCATCGAGAATAACTAAAACTTTGTTCTCCTTTTTCAACCTCTCCCGTAGATGACCCGCTCTCCCCGCTATGCTCTCCTCATCAAATCTCATACCCAACTTGTCTGCAATTTCCCCTTGAATCTTTTTGGGGTCAGGACTTTGAGTTACAGTAGCCATAACCACTTCATCAAATAGCTTATCCTCCAATGCTTGTCTACCAACTTCTTTGACAAGTGTGGTCTTACCCACACCCCCCATTCCATACAAACCGATGATACTAATACCTTTGTCGCGAAATGCAGACATTATTTTTCGTGAAGTAGGCATTCTGGACTCGTAGCTCTTGTAACCTTCAACAGCTGTGATTCCTTTCCATCTTGAAGTGACAGAGTAGGAAACTCTATCAAACCTACCTTTTTCCTGGAGTTGTTCAACAACCTTTGCCATGTCTATTGCCTTCTTGCTTATTTGGTAACGAAGCATGAAATTGGGATATAACCCATCAAAAAAACTCGTCTCTTCATGCTCTTCAACATCAAAAGAATGACTTGCTTCTTCTACAATATCATGCACTGCTTTTAGCCACTTCCTGACATCAGCTTCCACTTCTTCCCCATTTCTTCTAGCATCATCAATCATATGCTGCACCCTCTCCCTGACAAGCACCAACTTTTCTACTTCTTCCTTCAGGCCCTGGATGTTGTCCATGTAATAGTATACATAAGCAATTACAGTCTTTATAGGACCAAGCAAGTACTCAACTATCATCGGTCCAATAGGAGCAATCAATTGGTCAATCAAGTAGCCCGCAACCATCAAAGCGATGGAAAGAACGATACTAGCCATTTCTACTTCCCTCTTCTCTCGTTTCTCCTCTTCTTTTTCCTTCTTCAATCTTCCTCAGGACTGTGTAAAAGGCCCCTCTTCAGAATATAGTGTGTAATCAAGAACAAATAACAGAGAGATCGACAATCAAGAGATAAAACTGAAGAGGTTTACAGAGAAAAATTGCGATCGGAGGGTCATGAGATGCCGGGAAGAAATGTTGAAGAAATCAGAGACAAGAAATTTGTTATTGGGTAAGTTTAGAAGCAGTTCTTACAGATCAGTAAGTTACGAGATGAGATACTCACAAAGGCCTTCTCACCCTGCTAGCTGCCTAAGAAGCAAAAAGTCTGGGCTTTCCTTCCATCAGCTAGCAGCAAACGAACAAAGGAACAAATTCACAAAGAGAACAACAAAGCCAAATCCAAGACACGGATGGCAGTGAAGATGTCCCTAGCTGCTAAATACAAGTAAAGGGTGAAGGCAGAAGGGAACTACGATTGACATGGTAATGAAGAAATGGTGGCAGGTGGGGCAGGTGGGACATACAAAGCATAGGTGGGAATAGACAGTGACAGAGGACAGAACCTGGTAGTTTTCATAAGAGAAAGTTCATATACCCTTCTTAACGGCAAGGTAATAATTTTGAGACATTGGTTTTTCCAGCACTTCTTAGAAATTTACGCTGGAGGTAATAAAAATCCAAATATGTGAATGTCTATGTCTACTTCCTGAAGAAATCTACCAGAACCTGCCTCAATCTATATTATGATATTATCTCTTGCAGTAAGACTCTTTTGATATATGTTATGGGAAGTTTGGTCTGGTGTGAACACAATTATTTTGCGGACACGGATTGAGATCTTCCGTAAGATTGTCGGGTTAAAAAATAGTTACAAATCTTTTTTTCTCAAGGGAACCATTTAGACCGAGTAGTCTAGTCTGTAAACACAATTGTCTAGGTAGCGTTTTCCAGGGGAGGGTTTGGTCAACGAAGATCACCATTGAAGCAGTATCACATGCAACCCGGAAAAGCATAGCTGCAGAAAAGTTTTGGGAGCATTTATGCAAATTAATTAATCAGATTAGACCTCGTACCTTGTGGAGTCGATAACTAATAATTAAGAAACATGGCCAATTCTTGTGGCAATCAAATTAAAAAAAAAGGTCAGACCACGTCGCGTGACAACCAATGCTTCCATCAGAATAAAGACACGTGTTTGGTGGAAAACAACAACCAGAATTTTGTAATCGGAAAAGACTTTAACGATCAGATTATCTAACGATCAGAGATAGTACCAAGTGCCATAGGCGACGCCATTTCTTAAAGTGCACTTTGAATCTTACAGTCAAGTTTGAATGCGGTGGAAAAATATAAAAGTAATGCTGTTCTCCTTAGTTACGTCGTCCGCTTTCTGGAATTGCCTCCACCAGGAACCGGTAGGCCCACGCATTAAATCCCACCCCACGAAGGAGCAACACCCCCCTTTTGTTTGGGTGCTTGGAGCAATAAGAGTTTTTAAAGAGCAGGCAATTGAAGTGAGCCGATAGGCCACGTTACTAATAAAAGAGTAGATGATTTTGATGCCAAACAATTTGGCAAACCAGGTTCTTTATACCATGCCGGCTCTAGGGTACCTCTTTAGTTTTGTTTTTAGTAATGAGTGTAAGGGAGAGAATGTTATGTACAAGAGTGAGTATATACGACTATTACAACATCAATTACGACAATAACAATAATAATATTATATTATGTAAAAATCTCGCTAAAATTTAGAGTCTAAAAAAATTTACTAATACACAACCTTACTTCTACTAAGTATAAAGGTTATCTCTTGATAAACCCACGTATAATACAAGTGAGTTGATGAGACTCCTAATTTTGAAACGAATTGTAACTTTTTCACTTTAGTATTTACAAATTGAATTTCATTATAATTTCATCATTAAATAGTGGAATTATTAATCATAGTGCTTCTACGTCATATGACTCTTAATTTGCAAAGATGTCAAATAAAGAAGAATTAAATCTTACTACAAGCAATAATGAAGAAAATAGATGTAGGCTACAAGGGAGTAGTAGTGTGTCTAAAGTTGGATTTTGGCTTTAAACTCATATTAAAGATTATAATTTATATACCTTTTAAAGATAATTTGATTTCAGACTTCTATTTAGATAATAAGGATTTAGTTTTGAATTTAAAAATTCAAATATTAAATTGAATTACTTATTGCTAAAAATATTTTTTAAAAAAGAATTTTTAATATTGTAATATAACATATCAAGTCACATTTTTAAGAAGAGAGTTGAAATAATTAATGTTTTAAAAATCGAATCGGAAGTTAAACCGGTAAGACAAAAAGTTTAAGGTTTAAAAGATTCTATCGGTATTAGACTATTATTAATTTAAAGTTTAATTGAAAAAAGAGACTATTAAATCAAAACTAGTTGGTTTATTTTGGTTTATAAAAATTGTTTATTTACAAAAATTGACTAATTAATTAATAACTGATCGATTTTTAACAAAAAGGATTATTAAAGTAAATTGAACCAAAATATTAAAAACTACATCAGAAAGTTGGTCAATTTAAAGTTTTTATGATTAAATCGGCTGAATCAATTTAATTTCTCAATCATTGGAAATAATATAAAGAATATCTTTCTTCTAAATCTTGATTTCAATGATCTACATGTATTTATTTTTCACCTGAGAAGTTGATCAAAACTAGAAAAAAGACAACTCACATTTATGATCTTTGAAAATTCAACACAATGATTTATTTGAACCTTACTTTGTCTCCATCTCCATACCAATAAGTTAACTCCTCTGTCTCCTCTAGATTTTGCTCCTCCTTTTCTTTCTATATCCCGAGATCCTTTTATTTACCCAACTATCCTCTATTCTCCTCCTCCCAGACTAATTGCCCCTCTCAACCCTTGCTTTATAGCTATTACAAGCCATTCTAACTCCACCCTAATTCAATCTCTTCAGACGGAACCTTTATTTAACTTAGAGCATCTTTCTAGATCATAAGAGTTCCTAGAAAACAATAATTAGTTAAGAATATTTTGCTCCAAAAAAAGCCATGTCATCTAAACTTGTTAAAAACCAAAATAAAAGAGAGTAATAGAAGAAATGCATTATGGCTTTTTGGAGAGAATTGTGAGGTAATCTCAAACCACCAACACCATTACAATGGTAGAATATTAGTGGCTTTTGACAGGAATAAAATCTTTATTCAACATTCCTCCTGAACTGATCAGTAATCCATCTTATAATGCCTTTTGTAAATGACCCATCACATGTCAATATTTCCATTGTCTATGCAACGAACTTAACATTTCTGAGAAGCAATTTATGGAGTGAACTTTACGCTTTCAAGGCCATTAACCAACTTCCTAGGATTATATAGGGGAATTTAACAATAATTTTTTATTCTTAGGAAGATAATAGCTCTAGGAGAACTCTAAGGTAATTAAATGATTACTTAAGAGAATGTTTGAAGAAAATTGGAGTAACATATCTTAGATTTAAAGAACAAAATTTCACCTAGGATAATAGACAAGAAGAGACCTAGAAAATAAGGAGGAAATTGGATCGAGCACTAGTTAACAATGAATAGATAGCAAACTTCTCTCATAGTATGCCTTTTTTAAAAACTCCTTTAACTCATATCATTCTTATATAGAAGTCTCCAACTTCATTAATGAAAAGTCAGTCAAAGCCCCTTTTAAGTTTAACAACTTCCTTTCAACCACTCTAGGTTATGTATAAGCAATTAGGAAGGGAATACAAAAGTAATTTATAAGGTATAAGGACTATATTTTTATGTAGAAACTTAAAAGCATTCATAAGGAACTAAAGCTCCTTAATAAAACAACCTTTCTAGACATTAATAAGGTAGTTAGAAAAACAAGAGAAACTCTCTCTAAACCTCATAAGGACATGTACAATCTTTGATAATAATGTTCTAAAAGATATTGAAAAAGCACATCTCTATAACTACACTTAAGCTCTTAATGTGTAAAATAATTATTAGGATAAAAATTAAGAGTGACTTGGATTAAGGATTGTGATAAAAGACAATATTTTTTTATAGCTCAATCATTGCTAGAAGGAACTAAAACAAAATAACTTTGCTTCTTAACGACTTAGGTATCTCCATCACTAGTCAGGAGGATCTAAAGAAAGATACTTATAGGTGAATCCTCTTATAGCTCTTCTCTAAAACTTATCAAGTAGTATATAAGGATGCGTTTGAATGGGGAATTAGGTATTAAAATTGAAAGACCTTTCATCAGAGATGATGCAAACAAGGATATTTTTAGTTATAATCCAAAATAACCTTTAGATCATATGGTTATAATACACCATTCTTTCAAAAGACATGGAATGAAATTGGTGACCTGTTGATTAAAGTCATATTGGAGTTCTTCTTCAATAGAAAAATGCTAAAGGGAATCAATAGAACATACACATATGTAGTTCTCAACGTAACTAACTAACTTCTCTGCAAAATGTAATTTACAAGAACATCTTAAAGATGCTTGTAAATAGATTGGAGAAAGCTTTAAAATGAGTAATACACCCTAATAAAAGTGCTTTCATTAAAAGAAAGAGTATTGGGGACAACTTACTAATAATTTAGGACTTACTCGAGAACTATCAAAATAAGAAATCTATTTGAAGTGGTGAACTAAAGATTGATTTTCACAAGGCATTTGACTATTTAGTGACATTTGTTTTTCCAAATAATTTACAGAATGGGTACGATAATGCCTAACTACCACTTCCTTTTTGGTTTTTATTAATGGAGAACCTACTAGTATCTTCATTATTACAAAAGAAATAAGGTAGGGGGATCTTATTTCCCTTTTCCACATCACCTTTTACATTGATGTCTTAATCAGAATAGTTTCACACAAGATATAACATAAAGTAGGCTTCAAATTTCATATAAAATGCATGTAGAACAAACACTTTAGCCTTGTTTTTACTGATGGTCTACTATTATTGAGTAGGTAAAATAAGAGATCTACACATATCTTAATATGTTTCTTGTAAGAATTCAAAATGATTTCAGATATAAGTATAAAAAACTTTAATAGTAAACTTATAAAAAAACTTTAAGAGTAAACTTTATAGTTCTAGAGGAGCAACTAATTTAATACTTAGTAAAAGTATCTAGATGTCAAGTAATACATACCCCGTTTAAATAATCAAGCATACCAATTACTTCCAAGAGAACCTTATATATAAACTGCTAATCAATCCTTAACATTATTAAATTGGTAATTACCAAATTAGATTCCTCATTTTGTCCGGAAACTAACACTATCATTCACATTCATATAAGCATTCAGTAGTCAATTAATACAAAATTCAAATAACAAACAATAAAGTGAGACCATCTCGGTCTACTCACAATACACTCCAGATTAGCACTAGCTTCAAGATCTGGAAACATTTGAATGCAGACGTTTATCCTGCACATCAATATGCCAAGCACACGATGCACACACATTAATAATTACACAATTATAAGGATGCATTTATGCACAAGTGTCTATACGGAATATGTATAATGCATGTTCATGACAATCTCGGGTATCTTTTTTTTAATTTTCATACTATATCCACATTTGCATTTTATCACTCAATTACTAGTCATTTCGACTGAAACATTAATTGCTCTCACAATTAACAATTTCTCATTCACTTTAACTTGATACCCATTACTCCCCTCCTTTGAATCACAACTTCAATCATATGAATATCTTTATTCCTAAACAAACTCATACCTTTGGTACTTTGATATCAACAATTCATTCACTAATGTTATTCCAACATTACAAGATCACACATTATCCAAACTTTCCTTTCTTCTTATAAATTTCACCAAATTTCCAAACCTTCAGGTTTATTTTCCATGATCAATTAGACAATCCAAATGAAGTAATTTGGAAGCACTTTATTCTATAAAAAGCTTCTCCATTTTTTTAAGTTTCTAATGACACCAAAATCACTCAATTTCACTCAGTAATGTGAAAGTTATACTACAAACATCTTTAGAATGTTCTTATATTGAGACAGTGCCCTGCATTCAACTTCCATCCATAATTTGAAATTCTTAAAGACCGATTTAGAATTCAATATCTCATCTAGTTTGTAGCCCTATGTCTCTAGTTTACTGAAAATAAAAAACCAGTCCATTTGGATAACTACAGAAGAAGATACGCCCAAAATACTGAACCATGTTCAGTGCAGGAAAAGTTCATCTCAACGAACTTTTAGTAGTTCGTCACGACGAACTCCTCCAGAGACGAATTCTCGCGTAAATATCACATGTTCGTTGCGGCGAACTTTTCCCAAAAGAAATCCTAATTAGAGCTTTCAAGTTCGCCGTGGTGAACTTCCACTGATGCAAACTCAATTTTTTTTAACTTTAGGTCAGATTTTGATACTCCTCAAGATAGAATTTAAATTCGACTTCTGCATGAAAAATGTAGCCATATGTCTAAAGTTTAATTGAAATTAAGAATCATCTCATTTGGATAACTAGAGAGAAAGTCATGGCTACAATACTAAAGCATACTCAGTAAACAATTTTCCAGTCAATCATCTTCTAATTTTCCAAAGTTTACACCTAACTTAACTTGTACAAAAATCACCCTTTTCTACTTCATTTACTCTCCATTCTCTACTCCATTTCAACTCAATAACATTTACAGACCCATTCATGATCTATAT
>JAJMLV010000003.1:51059437-51074433 GCA_027123465.1 Erythroxylum coca
GAAAATTGATTAAGCAAAACCTTAAAGACAATGCAATATGCACAATATGGACTATACATAATGCTCTACATAAATAAATAGGATTAAGGGTTGCATAATAGGATTAAGTTCTGGCAAGTCCACTAATGAGAAACAAATAAGCTTCCCATATAAATCTATGACTCTTCAAAATAAAAGGTGGTGCGAGTTCATGTAACATTCTCCAATTCTTTGAAATCATGTGTAGAAGAACCACAAAGAGATTCAAGAATTGCTTTTAATGCACATCTCATCAAAAGGTTCTGAAATGCACACCCATATTTTCTTTTCAAAATGAGTTTGGATTTCATTATCATTTTAAACTAATTGAGCTAATGTGGTTTTCCCAATTCCTCCCAAACCCACGAGAGAGATGATAGGAGGATTAGATTTGTCCTTAAGTATCTCGCTTTTGACCTAATCTTTTTCTTCGTCTCTACCTTTTACCTTTTGTATATCGATGAGAGATGTGGTGATCACATGTCTCTCGATATGCTTATCAGTTTCTCGGGATGAAGTAAGTTGGTACCCAACTTCACCTCTTCTTTTATGGAACTAAGCACCATGGAGGATAGGTTGTCCACCACAGCAGCATCAGCCATTTTCAGGGATCAAAGGGTAAGCAAAAGGATTATGAGAAATTGAAGGAGTTAGTTATTAGTTGAGAAGGTAGACATGGGTATTTCAGTATTTACAGGGCGGTGAGGATGTTTCATTTTATTCTTTTCTCTGGCGACTTTCTTCGAACACTTTGCCTGTGGGTAGGCGAAAGCGACAGTTTGCTTCTTGATGAAAGCGAATCGGATGCTTCCGATCCTTCAATTGCATCTTAGTCACCCACTGATGCTTTTATCTTCAATTCCTTCTTGCCTGGCTTCCATCCGATTAGCTTCTCACTCTCCTGCATTTACCCAAATCCTGTTATCTTCAATTCCTTCTTGAGGGATTCGCTTGTTGTTGAATGCGAATTGGATGCTTCCGTGAGTATGGAAATTGGTGGTATTGTGCGGGGGAAAGGTTTCAGTAATGAACGAAATGCATAAACGACTTTCACATGGTAACACAATATCAGGGTGGGTAAAAATTCAAATGAGTTTATATGTTCTTATTAATTAGGCTTAGTAACGGGTCGGGTCTAGTTCAGGCGTATCTCAGTCCAACCCAGTTCAAAATTTTGTGTTCAAATATAGGCCCAAAGCCCAGTTACCGAATCCCATATTTTATTTTTAATATTTTTAATTTTATGAAAATATTTTTAATATTTATTTCAGACTTAAATATAATCGATTCCTTGTAATTTGATATTTTATTAATATACTTCTTAATTAATACTATGGTTGATATACTTCTGACTCACCTCAAAGAGCCCAAATTTAAGTTTAACTTAAAATTTAAAATTGAAAAAAACAACTTAAATTTTAATGAGCGTAGATCGAGTCTTCTAAATTTTAAGTAATGTTTAATTGAATCGAGTTTAAGCCTGAATGCCACCTTTATATACCCAAATGATAGGTCACATTTGATCAAATTCTTATATTCATAATGTAATATAGTTTTAAAAAATTACTGAAACTTTAATTTGGAGAGTTTATGAAAAAATATAAAATGGTAAATAATATTTTACTATATTACATTATAAACCATTTATCCAAATAATATTTTACTATATTACATTATGAATCCTTCTATATATCTAATAATAATTTAATAATATTATTTTATTATTTTATTATAAACAATTTTATTCTATTAAAAAGCATGCGTCAAACCAAATATAGCAAGATAATATTCCTGTAAAGGCAACCAGACATTCAGATAAATGAAGGGACAAAACGAGGAAGCAAGCAAAGCGTGTGGGAAGTGAGAGTGTCTGACTCACCACTCAGCTGTATCTTGTAGTAGTAGCCGACATTGAACAGACAGTCCGACATGTCAGTCAACGATGGCAACTAGTCTGGCTTGTAAGAAGGAACGAACCCGTTGAGAAGCTTCCAAGAAGTAATTCACAACGTGTTTCATTTCATCTGGACCTTTCCTCTTCTACGCCGTCGTTTTCCGCAGTTGTTATCATACCCAGTTGGTAATTACCCTCCCTCCTCCTTGACACTGACCTTTTCAAGCAATATTCATCACTTGGCTCTTATTACACAACCTCAATCTTTTGATTAATTAATCTAATCATGTCACTTTATCAGCCGAATTTTAACCCTTAATCGTATCCTGAAAGACTTAAGCTATATTTAATCAAAAAATATTATTAAATTTAAAGAAATATAAAAAGTGATTATCATAATTTATGTAAAGTAAGTGAATTAAATCTTTAATTTCAATATTAATATGATTGTTTTAGTTGGTTACAGTGAGTAGAGTCATGCATCTTGTTCTTATCCAAGTCAATGGCGACTTTTTGGTCACGTTTTAACTACAAATTTCAAAACGACATGGTCTAGTACTACGTGGACAAAATAATGTTATTTCAACCTCTATTATCCAATTTTTCAAAAGAAGTTAGAGTTGGTGCCCTCAAATTCTCTAGTCCTCTTATTCTGTCTTATTCCATCTTAGTTATTCATTTATGTAAACCTGTATAAATAAATAGTTTAGATATAATGGGACAAGATAAGGAAACTAGAAGATCACATCCTTAGTTTTGTTTTCTTAAAGACGGAATATGATGAATGTAAAAAAAATAAAAATATATGAAAATAAAAATAAGGTTACGTATTATTGACCTCCCTAAATCTTACTTTATTACGAGAATTCATATTGATTACGACGATGATGAAAGTGAAAATAATAAATGATAATACCACACAAGTGCGTCTACACAGGACTATAGGAGAGAATGTCCTACTCTTAGAAAGTGGCATTGTCGACGGAGACCCTTCTAGTCAAAGACTTGAAAGAAGTCTACATCATCACTAAATGAACAAAAAAAAGGCATATTCTAGGCATATGATAAATACTATTTCACTAGTTAGTAGACTTGAATTTTTGTATTTAAATTTAATTAATTTTAAGGTTTATTAATTATAATAATTAGTTAAATTCAGAATAAATCGTTACATTTATTAATATTAAATTTAAAAGATAAAAATTATAACGAATTAGAATTTTATAAATTTAAACTTGATTTTAAATGAACTTATCAATAAAATTAATTAACGTATACGTTAATCTAGTTTTTGTTTACTCGGGTCCGAGTATTGTAAATTAAACTGGATCTTAATCTAATTTATTATTAATAATACTAGTTAGTATATATAAACTATATTATTAATAATACAGTAGACTAACTCAGCCAGGTCACCAATTTGGCGCAGAACTCCGCAGGGCCAGCCATAGCAATGCCTTCCAAGAGAGCCTCCAGATCATCTTGAAATCTCGAATCTGTCCACTGGACCTGGGCTTTTGGATTGACTTTGGAATAGAGAGGTTTTGAACTTGACATGACCAAATGTCATTCTTAATCATATAACATTAGCTATGTATTAGATCGAATTTTTTTAAATATACTAAACTTTTAACTAATTTATTAAGTTGGAACCTAACTTAATTCAAATTGATCCGATATGTATCGCCTAGCTATTCAATTTGGTATTACTTGAAAATTTGGATACATTTATCTTAGTGATGTGTTGATTCGTTGTTACGGTAGGTTATTATTAACACTAGGACACTTTAGTATGTGTATCAGAAGGCCTAGAATATATCAGGTTTTAGTTATCAGATTAGCGGAGAATTCAGGCTACGAGAAGAGTAGTCCAACTATCTATGCATATCTAGACAGCAACATGCTCAAGGTAAGAATCTGATGTAATTGCTTTGCCAGATTGAAAAAAGTCTTCCACTCATGAGAACTTTTTGTGCGTGCTGTGGTTGAGAATTTTGAAGTATAATGCTGCAGCATATGTTCAAAACTCGGATGATAAAGAAGGATCTGTTTAAGAAATAATCTGTTTCATAACACATGTGCTCATATGGATTAGTTTGTACATAAAGATTTCCTACTTGAGTAATTTTTTTCAAACAGGAGTTCCAGTTCAGCATGTCCTAATTACGTAGTCTCCATGTTCTCCAAGACAAGCATATGTTCTCTCCCACTAATGCATTCATAAACATTCTCTTCAAGTATTCCCTTTTAGATATGTGAGGAGCATCTTTGGAATCTGAATCTTTCATAGGGACAAAATCAAACTGAACCTTTTTGCATCAGTCAGGTGTGGTCTAACCCACTCCAAGAGCTTTTGTTCATTCTTCTGGTGGCTCCGATCCAACGGATGCCTACTAGTGATAAGCTCGTATAGATAAACCCTGTACGACCACACATCACTTTTAGACGTGAGATGACCAGTTTGTAAGTACTCTGGAGCAGCATATCTGATAGTCCAACTACCTGTTTGAGAAGCACATGAGCCAGTTCATCAATGAGTTCAAAATTGATCTCATTACGTGATAGTCCCATCTACCTGTTTGAGAAGCACATAAACCAGTTCATCAATGAGTTCAAAATTGAGCTCATTACGTACCACTACATGTATGATTTAAAATGGTAAAGAGCACTTAGATTTGGGTATATACCGCTGTTGAAAGGTGAGTTAGTCCATCTGAAGGTCCCAACTTAGCCAAACCAAGGTCAGGACAATTTTGCATTCCATTTATCATCAAAAGTATGATGGAAGATTTAAAGTCTCTGAAGATAATCTACTTGGTTTAGATCACAAATGGTAGAAAAAGGTAAGACAATTATTGAACAAACTTCCATTATCAAAGTTCGAGACTGCAATAAACCTAAAGGAGAGAGGAAGGGCAGAAGAAAAATAAGTAGATCAAGGTCAATATTGTAGGAGATATGTCTCAGAAGTTCAGGCAGGAGTGTAGGAGCAAAATGTTCATGTAGTGCCACGCAAACAACGTACAAGAAACGAGTTAAAGAAGTTTAAGAAAAGTTAGTTAGTTGACAGTTAGAAATTGAGTATTATAAATGCTGGAAAACCATAGGAAATGTACACATGCATTTTGTACTTTGATATTGAATACAATTAGACGAAATCTCAACGAGTTGTTGAGTTCTTCAAAAGTACTCTGTTCACCCCTGTTCTCATGTAAATTCTCTCTCCACACTTCTCTCTCTAAATTCCAGTGGTTTCCTCGGTTGTCTTTGTGTATGATCGATAGATAACGACAAAAATTAATAGGCAACCCTGAAGAATGAGCAAAGGAAATCACAGGTACAAATCTCTATAAACCGATGACAAATTCAAATAACAATTCATTGTTTATGCTTCGTTTGACATGTCTTCTAGAATTTCATATGTAAAAATTGTCGTTGGAGGACAAGACACATACTAGAGATGGACTAGAAGGGCTTTTAGCTGAATTCAGAGATTTGTTCCTGGAATCGAGACAATTATCAATAAAGAGATCTCATGACCATATCATTTTACTCAAACAAGAGGTCGACTCCATTAATATATGTCTGTATAGGTACTTTGGTGAGAAGAAGGATGCCATTAAGCGATTAGTGCAGGAATTGTTGGAATATAGCTTCATCAGGATGAGCGTTAGTTAGTATGCGTCTCCTGTGATCTTAGTCAAGAAGAAGGATTGTACATGATGAATGTGTGTCAACTATCACAAATTGAACAAGCATACAATAAAGAGTAAATTCCCGATTCCCATCATTATGGAACTATTAGAAGAATTAAAAGGTTACGGTTGGTACTTCAAGTTAGACCTTAGATCTGATTACCACCAAATCAAGATGAAGGAGGAGGAAATTCTGAAGACAACTTTTAAGTCACTTGATGGGTATTTTGAATTCTTTGTGATGCCCTTCGGGCTCACAAACACTCCCTCAACATTTCAACGCCTCATAAACTGTACATTCAGGACATATATGCATAAATTCATATTAGTCTTTTTTGACGATCTTCTCATTTATAGTAACAGCTTCACACAACACGTTGAACAGTTGTGATAAGTCTTACAAATCTTAACGGAGCAACTACTCTTTCTTAATGGAAATAAATGCGTATTTAAGGCTTGACAAATCAAGTACTTAAGACGTTCCATTTCGGAAGAAGGGGTGTTGAAAAATGACAAGAAGATCCACATAATCCAACATTGGTCGCCACCGCAAACCTTGAAAGAGCTCAGGGGCTTCCTCTAATTGATAGGCTATTATCGACGATTCATAAGCATTATGCCATAATTGCTAAACCGTTAAATGCAGCATTAAATAAACAAAACACAGGAAAGTGGGAATGGTTATAAGAGTAGTAAAACTTGTTTGAAAAGTTGAAGGAAGCATTGGTAAGTACTCCTGTGCTCACGTTAGTCGATTTTTCAAAGACCATCATAATGGAAGCTAATGCTTGTGACATAGGGATCAGAGTAGTACTTCAATAGGAGGGACGCCCCATTATATTCCTCAGTAAAGCTTTAGCCCCCAAACACTAAGCCCTTTCAACCTATGAAAATGAATTTTTAGCAGTCATTAAAGTCGTGAAACAATGACACCATTATTTGAATGAGATATTTTTTAGAGTTCTCACGAATCACAAAAACTTGAAATTCTTGTTAGAGCAATGAAATTCAATGTCATTTCAGCAAAATTGGTTACCTAAATTAATGGGTTATAATTTTGAACTTATGTATTAAAGTGGGAAGGAGAACGTTGTCGCAAACACTCTCTCTATAGTCATGAGTCATAAATTATTAGCCATGTACATGTCCCAAGTACATATTACTTTATTGGAGGAAATTCAGGAAAACTAGAGGAAAGACACGACCATCAGAGACTTATTTAGGAAGTCAGAGAATTAGAAAGTCCATATGGGTAATTATAGTGGAAAAATAATTTATTAAGGTGGAAAGGAATGTTGGTTACTCAGGAGTACAATTATATTGCTCACTCTTAATAGCCTACAAAAAGGGCATTCTGGAGTGATGATGATGATCAAAAGAATTCAAAATTTATTTCACTGGAAGCCGATAGCCAAAGATGTTATAAATTACGTCACTGTTGTATTAGTTGCTAGAGAAGCAAGTATAAGCTTATTGTTGGGCACAACGAGTGTATTTTGTGAAAAGGAAAAATAAAATGAGCAAAATAGACACAGGATTTTTAACGTGGTTCACCCTTAACTTTGGGCTACGTCCACGGACAAAACTCATAATATTTCTTTCACTATTACAAATAGTAGGTATATAGAGATAAAACCAAAATAGTGGCTCACAAGGTGTTTCCCAACCTAAAAATATTAACTTCACTATTTTGTCACTCACCAACCCTTTATGAATAAATTTCTCAACTTCAGAGCAAGAACAATGCTCTGATTTTCTCTCAATTTTCTGTCTGTATTTCTGTGTATTTTGTTGTTCATCTCCTGCCTATTTACAGACAGGAGACGCGGGATCGCTTTTATTTCTCTTCAATTTTGGTAGGCTTCAACATTGATAGGTACCGAAAATGGCACCTACCATGCCTACCATTTTTATTCAAATATGGTGTCCCTCCATATAAGAGGGACCTATATCTAACACATAATAAGAGCGAATAGGCTGGGTAACATAGGGTCCCCTTGGTTGATCCCCTTTAAGCTTTTAAAATGATTGCTAGGTTATCCATTCATCAATATTTTGAATGTAGACGTGGTAATATATTCAGAAATCCATTGAATGAAGATTGGAGGAAAAGCCAAGGCTTGAAGAGTGCTAAAAATGAATCTCCAATCAACACTATTGAATGCTTTTTTCAGATCCACCTTCATAATACAATTTTGCCTTCCTCATCTAGTCTTGTAGGATGTAACAAGCTATTCCAATAGCAGCATGTTATCTCCTATAATGCATCATGCTATGAAAGCTCCTTGGTTGATGTCGATATAATGGTGTAAAACACTCTTCAGTCGATTAGCTAGCACCTTTGAAATTAGTTTGTATACTGTATTGCAGCACAAGATTGGCCTAAAATCCGAGAAAGAAGCTTTTTCCTCTCCTTTGGGAATAAGTTTTATAAAGGTGCTATTGAATTCCGTCAACAATTTCCCACTAGTAAAGAACTTCATTATTGCATCAACCACTGTAGGTTTAATCAATTGCCATGCTTTGTCATAAAACAATATATTGAACCCATCTGGGCCAGGTGCTTTAGATGGGTTTAAAGGCTTCAATACATCCTCGATTTCTTTGTTGGTAACCAGTTTAATCGGCTACTCAGCTTCTTAAGAAGAGAGGTGAAATGGCATAATTTCTTTTAAAAACTCCTTAGAGGAAACGATATTGGATGGTTCTTGCATCAGTTGGGAGAAATAATCAAAAGCTTCATGAAGTAAAGATTGTTGAGAATTAAGTTCTTGATTATTATGCATAAACAAGAAAATCCTAGTTTTTCTTCTTCTGGAAATTGCAATTATGTAAAAGTAAGTGGTGTTACTGTCACCTTCCTTCATCCATTCTACCCTCAACCTTTGCTTCAATGGCGAGTAACCATAAGTAAGTGCTCTAGTGAGATGATGCATGGCAGTTCTTTTGAGATCTCACAAGCTAGGAGAATGGGGATGAACTTGGAGCTATTCCTAAACCTTCTTAAGTGCACATTTGACTATGTTCAAAAGATGATATGTATTGCCCACATTCAACTTAAATAACTGTTTTGTTTCTTGTTTAATGAGAGCGATTTTCTTAGCAACCGTAAATTGCTTATAACTTGGTATATGGACATTGAGTGCTTTGAGGATGCAGGTTTCAAATGTAGCAAGGTCAGTGAGAAAATTATTAGATATGAAAGGTGGAAACTTTCTTTCATAATACAACTGAGTGATTAAGGCTAAATGGTCTGAAAGGTTAGGAGAGGTGAATGTTGTGTAGCTATCTGGATAGGCTATGAACCAGCAAGTTGCGATCAAGTTTCTTCTTAATGAAATTATCCCCATTTTGCTTATTGCACCAAGTATAAAAATTAGCCCCCTAGGAAGATATGAAGCTTGGATATGCGAGATGGATCCCTCATGCTTCCTCAAGATTTAGGAAAGAGTTAAAGTCACTGAGTAAACACCAAGGTTGGTGAATTATTGCTAATAAAGCTTTCAACTGAGACGAAAGTTCTGATCTTTGGTAAGCACTATTATGCACATAGACAAAGGAGATGTAGAGAGTCTTATATGAATCCTTCCTAACCACTTCCAGTTGAATTACTTGGTCAAATCTAAAGGTGGCATTGGCAGTGACTTCCATGGTATTGTAAACAATCATAATTCTGCCATTTAGGTGGTGAGTGTAGTTGGATATCATATTCCAATGGCGAGGCCAAAATTGTAGGAGGTTGCAGCTTTGGAGTTTTATCCTTGTTTCCAAGAAACCTGTAACAGAGGCTTTATTCTGGTCCATTAAATTCTATAGCAAAAGTTTTTTGTGAGGGGCATTAGCCCCTTAGACATTCCAAGCAAAAATTTTTATGCTTGAGAGAGTCCCCAGTTGGGACTTTCTTCTTTTTGCTTATTCTCCGTTGCACCACAAGTTCAAAATCTACTTCCAGATTGAGGTTCTTGTTTGGAGTGTTCTGTGTGTTAATCTGAGGCTCACTCTCAGTTCCATCATCCGGGGAGGATGTTGCTTCTTGTTGGTGATCCACATTACTGCTCGAAGATGTTGGAAATAAATTCAAATTTTTAGAATTGTTTAAATTCCTTTAGAATAGGTCTTAGATTATCTTAGAATAAGTCTTAGATTATATTTGATCTTATCTTGTAAGTTAGATTTGGTAGCTGAAAATTTTATTTAGTTGTTTGAATTTTGCCTATATAAGACAACCAAGTTTAATAATAAATAGGATGAGTGTGTTTACGTATTGTTCAATCTTCATCTTATCTCATCTCCTTCATCTTCTTTCTTTAAAATTTCAACAGAAGAATCCTCATTACTAGTTGGTTATTGAGGTTAATAAGGAGATTATTGCGTTGTATTTTCTTGTATAATTTCCTCAGTATGGAGACCTAATTATATTTCTTCATATCCTCCTGTTTTGAACAATTTGCTCGTAGGTTGCCAAGTTTTCTTCACAACACTTTGCGGTTTCCACGCATAGGTGACTTTGGCCTAATCGTCAAATGGTTCTATGCTTTTATCCAATTGAATAATTGGTATGGTTTCTGGTAAATCTGACATAGATGTAACCAAAGCCCATATTCGAGCAAACCGAACTCTCCTTACCTCAGTAGTGGCTTGGTCCATACAGATAGGCTTGCCAATGAAGCTTGTGATGTAAATTACTCCAGTTGTGGTCCAGTATTTCAACGGAACCCAATAAATGCTAATTTAGATTGGAATGTAATCGTGTTTAATATCTTCCATTTCTATTGAAAAAGAAAACTATTAAATGAAAATTAATATATTTACTTTGGATTATAAAAATTGATTAGTTTACAAAAACTGACCATGTTACTTTGGTTTATAAAAATTGATTAGTGTACAAAACTGACAGATTAATTAATAGACTAATATATTTTTAACAACAAAGACTATTAAACTAAATTAAACTGAAAAGTTAAAAATTGAACCATAAAATTAGTCAGTTCAAAGTTTTTATTGTTAAACTACTCGAAAAGGTTCACGTTTTAAAACATTGAACCCAAACAAAAATCTAAATATTTTAGACAACCCAACTGGATTCATATACAAATTTAATGGATTCACAAGCACAATAATATTGATATTAAATAAAAGTTTTCTGGCTTATTTAATCAATATACCATATGCATATATATCTTATTTTATTTTTAGTTATATAAATATTATTAATTATTTAGTATTAGTTATTAAATCAAAGTTACAACCAGTAAAAATTTAATTATTTAATATAAAACATTTTATTTTATTTTATCATTATTTTAAATTTTTAAAATTAATAAAATATTTTCAATTTTAAAATTTGCTTATGCAAAATTAAACAATTCAAGTAAATTATTTAAAATAAGCACTTTTCATATAAATTTATTTTTAAAACTGAAAATTTCAATATTTTTATAAATAATATTCTTGACCTAGAATTTTACTATTACTTATTTAATTATTTATTTTTAAATATAATAGGATAAATTTTTCCTATTTATTTGTGAATATTATTTAATGAATTAAAATTCCTTAGTTAATTAATAAAATGAATTTATTTACAACTCTTATTTAAGGTTATATTATTATTAGTACCAAATTTGATATTGATAATTAATCAACATTTTTATTTTTAGAGAAAAATATAAACCGAAATTACAATGCAAAAATTAAAAGAAAAATTTTAATTCAAGGAATCTTCTATGGCAAAATGTGCAATTTAAACTTTAAGATTTTTATCATAACAAAATTGAAATCATAATATTTTAGAATGTTCAAGTTCAACCCTACCATTTTCAAAACATTCAAAATAAACCTTCTATAGATGGAAATTTAATGGAATTAAGTGTCATATAACTAGGACTTTTAGATTTTTTAATATTTATTTGTGAAGTCCACGTAGCAAATTTGGCCTACTTGTGCCAGTAGAGTCCATATCCCCGTGATAGTAGAGTCTATAAATAAATTTTTAAAAAATATTTAAAAATATCAGGTAAGTATTAATGTGACATTTAGCTGAAAAAAGTTTAAATCACATTTAGTTCGCAAAAGTTTAAATCTCATTAATTTTCATCAACTGAGGGCCTAATTTAAAGGTTTTAAAAATTTTAAAGTTGAACTTAGAATAATAAATGTTAAAGTTCAAATTGTCTTATTGTGAAAATATTTTTACTTAAAGTATACTTATTGGAAATCTTCCAATGATGTTTTCTTTACGAGGGAGAGCACACATGAAATGAATGTAGAACATCATATCCATGTCAACAAAAAAAATATCCTTTTGTATTATTATTATTATTATTATTATTATTGTTATTATTATTATTAACAACCACAAGCCATAATAATGTTGTTATTAAATAAGAGTCTAATGTTTTAATAATTTAATAAACTAAAAAAATTACGATATTTTTTCAATATTATGTATTAAAGTAATATTAAAATAAATTACTTTATTAATGAATAAATTTTAATTAATCAATAAAATGATAAATTAAATTACTTAGTTAATTAATATGATTAACTACCAAAAAATCTTAAACTTTACACAATTTTTCAATTATAATTCAAAGTTTAAAAATGACAATAAAATATTCGGACTTTGAATTTTTGGAAAAAATAGCTTGACGTTAGACTCCTTCTTAATGGTGTAGACTTGATAAGTTACGTTAGTTGTATTATGGTACACAGGATGTCATGATATGTCATGCTAAATTTACATCAAATTTTAATAAAATAATATTGAAGCAAATTAAACAACAAAAAACCCTAACTTATTCTTCTCCCCTCTTTTTTCACACTTAGAATGCTCCCCCATCTGCCGCCTAAATCTAAGCTGATTAATATTTATCTTGCTGAGGGTGATTTTGATGGTGTAGTTAATTTTGTTAAGGATATCGTTAAAAGAAGTATGCTAGATCTAGAGTAAGGTATTACTTGGTTTCATTACAAAGAAAACAAAAAATACTGTTGGAACTATTTTTAAAAATGTTGGATGAAATTGTAAATCCCAATGAATTCATTGTAGCCAGTGTTTTAAGGGCTTCTGGTAGCAGTGATATTCATCTTTCCTTTGTTGAGCAGATTTATGCTAGGATCTTTTATTATGGTTTTGCCACTGATTTAGTTATTTGCAAACTATTGATTTACTCGTATGCCAAAAAAAGGTTCATTAACTCGGTTTGAAAGGTTTTCAATGAGTTAAGTTTGGAAGATAGTATTTCTTGGGTGGCTATGATCTCTAGTTTTTCACAAAATGAATTTGAGGAAGAAGCTATTCAACTTTTCTACTAAATGCATCTTTATGACAGTTTTATATAAAAAAAACTTTCATACTACAAATATACTTATTGTAACTCGTAGTATAAAAGGTATCATTCTTACAAGGATTAGTTAGTCACCTAACAACTTGAATGGACTTTGTCTAAGATAATAAAAGATTAATGAATTGAATTAAAATAATTAACTGAAATTGAAATAAAATAGCAAAACTAAACAATTGAATAATAGAAACTAGCAATAAGACTAAAGTTAATCAATGATGGAAACTTAGGGGTTTTTATATCCTTGTTTTGTCTTCCCTTTATTTTGTTGATTCAATTATGCATGATGCTAGAGATTCCCCTCTCTTAAGATCTAATCAAGTAATCCTAATTGAAATCAATAATAATATAATTGCAACATCTTGATTCACAAAACTACTCTTAACCATTCAATTGGATTTAAAGAAATCTTAAGAATAATTAGTTCATAATTAAGATCTCTCTCCAATTGTTTATTAATATGATATTTACAGGTCTTTTAAGTTCCTAACTCTCGTTCCATAACTTATCATAAATAACTTGATTTAATCTCTCGATTTATTATCAAGTATAAGCAAAAAAAATATCATAAAGCATTCATATAGATTGAATTCAACAAGTATAAAGTTTAACAAAATAGATCAAGAATGATCCATAATATGGATTTAGAAACCATTATTATGTTTAGCATCCTGCTAATCAAAATTAACATCCAAAAAAATGAAATATAGGAAAAGAAAAGAAAGAAAAAAACTTTATGTCTTGATTTGGAAATTTTAGAATTAATCTTGATCTCTCCACTTTGATCTCATTGATTCTGATATAAAGCCACCTTTTTAGTGTTTTTCTTCTTTTTAAATACTTTTGAGTCTTCTAGGTTTCTTTTAGGGTTTCCTCGCTTATTTTGGTTCAAAAATATCTCCAAAACGTCAAGAATATTAAAAAAACTTGCAAGCTAGAAAAATTGTCTATGCGTGATCATGCATGGATGAATAATTATGAAGAATATTGTCTGTTATTATGTTATTGGAGAATTGTAGTTACTTAACTTCTTACGATGTTGTACATAAAGATGTTGTATATAAAGACCCCCTTTACACTGTAGCATTATTAATTGAGACATTTTTCTCTCCCCAACCTCATCTCTCTACTCTCTTATCTCACATCTTTCTCATGACTCTTAAACTGGTATTAGAGAGCTTCTTTCTTTTCAGATCTGGCTCATTGCTTCAGTGATAGTTAATTGACTTGAGGATTGTCATTGCTTTTCGTGGCTAATTTGCCTATTCTAAGCTGGTTTTGTTCAAGAAAGTTCACTGCTTGAAGATGGCAAGACTGACCATGTCCACGATAGCGTTGGATCTGGAGCAGCGTTTCTTGGTGCGATTGATCCTCTGACTTTATCAAGTGGAGATCATACTAGTATGTCGCTCACTATTGTTCAATTTACTGGTATGGGATTTTTAGGTTGGAGTAGAGCTATAAAGATGGCTCTAGGAGCTAAGATGAAATTAGGTTTCGTGGATGGCTTATGTGTTAAACCAGATTTTGATAACTCTGATTGTCAATGATGGATTAGATGTGATTATATGGTCACTTGTTGGATTTTGAGCTCGATGATTCTAGAGCTTTCAGATTCGTTTCTATATGCTCAATCTGCTGAGCAATTGTGGAAGGAAATTAATGAAAGATATGGTCAAAGCAATGGTCCTTTGATATATCAACTTGAATGTACATTGAACCAAATAACTCAGGGAAGCATGTCTATGGCTGCTTATTTTAGTAAACTCAAAAGATGTTGGGATGAGTTAAATAGTCTGATTGGTATTCCTATGTGTAAATGTAGTTGTAGTTTTGGAGTTGCTCAGAAGTTTATTGAAATGGACAATAGGTCCAAGCTCATGCAATTTTTACTAAAGCTCAATGATGAGTATGAAGGAGTAAGGAATCAGGTGTTGTCAATGGATCCTTTACCTTCAGTTAATCGAGCTTATTATTTGATACAACAAATTGAAAAACAAAAGGAAGTTACCAATCAAGTTGTAAATCCTATTGCATTTTCAA
>JAJMLV010000003.1:51097130-51108559 GCA_027123465.1 Erythroxylum coca
CTTCAGCCCTTTGTGAATCATCATTCCCATTTTCTCCAACAAACTCAAGAACCTCAATGACAGAAGAAAATAAATGTTGCAAATTAATGAGCGTACCAAAATGAGAACCCCAACGAGTATCTCCGGGTCTTTTCAATGTCATTTCTTGATTCAACCCTTGCCCAGTTTCTATCACCCCTTGTGAAATTCCTACCATCACTTTCTCCATTTGTTTTTCTCGAAGCATATCCTTACGCTTACAAGATCCTCCAATAACATTGCACAAACGAGTAATAGTATCTTCTATCCTCTTCACGCTCTCCTTACTGCTCTCAATTTCAATAACAATATGCGAACTCTCAGTTACTCGAAGCTAACATTTAGCCTTCAAGATCATTTTAGTCATCCTCTCTTATTTTTATCTCCCGTACTCTCTCTTTGTTATTTTATGGAATGGTTTTTTTCCCATCTTTTAGTTGTATAACCTAATTTTAACCTATATATGAAGTTAATTAAAAATGAAAATATTTATTTTTTTAAAACTTTCGTATATCTACGTCCATGTTTTAACCCCTTTATATATATATAATTAATTAATTAATTAAAAAAAATATTTATTTTTTTGAAATTTTCGTATATCCTCGTCCATGTTTCAACCCCTTTTATTTTTATATATATATATATATATAATATTAATTAAAAATAAAAAATATTTATTTTTTTAAAACTTTGGGAGGCCCAAAGACCATCCATAATCTCATACGTGCGTGTGTCTCCACTATATAAGCAATAAGGATTGAGAAAACAAGCTGCTAAATGGATCCTTTGAGTAAGATGCTTATCCCATCATCGGTCAAGAATATCTGTGTAAAACTTATATAATTTCTCCATCCCTTTAAAAAATTCATAATTGTTTTGCAAATTTATTATATACCATTATATATACCCTAAAGATGACTTCTCATCTAAGTCAACAATTATCAATAAGCATATAAGTGGAGCCACAATTTTCACAGTGATCAAGCATGCGTCCCAAAATGTATTATCTAAAATAATAGCATAAATTATTTTCCTTCCACACTTTTTGATAACTTATAACTTGAAATTTTTTTACTTGTCACTAAATATTAAAGTGGTTGTTTACGTTTATAAACACTTTTCAAAGTAATAAATGTAATTGCAAACTCGGTAATAGCAGGATTCACAATCTCAGCCCAATCTTCTTACTTTCTTAACCTAGAAAAAAATGTAAAATGTATATATATATATATATATATAGTGATCTTAGATGCATACGAAGGAAGATTAGAACTTTGGTCCATGAATCCAATATCCTTTTAAATTGAGATTTATATAATGAGCAACGCATGGAGACTAATAAATATGCCCATACTCTGATTGTAAAAAGTACCTAGCTGATACATAATTAGTTACATTATCTGTAATGAAATGCATAAAATTCTTTGGTCCAACCCAACGGCAATTTTAAAAAATAATTTAAATAAAGTATAAGCATTTTTAGCCATATCAGAAGCATCAACAAACTTGGTAAAATTTTTCCAATATTATAATGAAATTAGTCAAAGTTCTTTGTTTTTTATCAGTCCACCCATCTTCCATAATATTACATCTAATTGTTTCTAAATTAGACTTGTATATATCCACAATCAACTGACACTCCTTATTTAAATCTTCAAGCAAAGGCACAAGAATCTCATAATAAAAAGGTGCATTAAATCTTAAACCTATCATTGTTGTAGCATTTATTGATTCTTAAAAATAGGGAATTCAAAGCATTTAAAGGAATACATAAATGATAGAATCATCTGGCTCATGCTTGTTTACATTGCAAAATAGCATCCTTATTAACCAAATTACTTTTTAAACTAGGTTTAAAACTAAGAGTAGTTCTTGGAGAAAATTAGAATCTATGTAAAAATTAAAATATGTGTTAATAATAGATTTTTTTTTCCTTTATCTAATACTTCTTATGCTTCATCGTCTCTTAAAGATATATCATAAGCCTCTTTATTTTCCTTTTTTTTCTACTTGTTGCTACAAATAATTTTCAATCCTCTTACATGCATCAAATGGTAATTTTTAACAAGAAGTTATATTACCTTTAGCACTAACAAGATGTTCTTTCATTCTATAAATTCCTCTTACTTTAAAAACTCTACCACAAAATATATAATTATTTTGAATATTTTCATTAGATGTTTGAGAAAAAGAAAAATAATATAATGCTAGATCAGACTTACCACAAGTAGAGGATGTTAAGTTTATTGAATCTTTTTCTAATGATTTCATATTTTTATTATAATTTTAACCTAAAAATATGAGAAAAATATTTTTGTAAGTTTTGTTCACATCTATAAGATTTAGACATTATGAGAAAGCAACAGGTGTTGAAAAATACTTATATTATTGAATACATTATATTTGACAAACTAATGTAGTTACATTCAAACTAAAATATGGTAATAGAAAAGTTCAAAAAAAAAACACAAACATACAAGTAAGAGAATGGAAAGTTTTTACTTACAATATGTCTTTTTTTTTTAAGAGTCCAAAAAGAAAATTAGATATCTTAGTTTCATTGATTTAATATACTTGACAAATATTCCTAAATTTGACATAATTAGAAAGACATGATAGAGCTATTTTAGCAAATTAAAAATACCAATTAAAAGCGAATAGTAAGATGATTACTTATATAAATGTGTTGTGCGTTGGTTTCAAAGAAATAGAAAAAATATTTATTATTGTAATTTGTAAATGTTTACTCTTTACATGTTTGTAATTGTAATTATCAAATTTTTATGAGTCTATGACACAAGACAAGAACAAGGAACTTGGCTCAAATATATCCACGAAATAACTAAATAAGTCTAACCTATACAAAACAACTTCCTATAAATCTCATAAGAAAAATTAATAAATTAATAATTATATATTAGGTAACAATCCATTGTTGGAAAATTGCATTTCATCCAACATTGTTGCAAGCCAAATACACCAAATGGTCCCCTAAAAAATTCATATAAGGTTAGAAAATAAAGGATTGAAATCAAAACGCCTACTTCAAGTTCCAACTCGAATTGGAGTTTTGCAGAAGGTAAAACTTTTATACGAACAAAATCTAAAACTAGAGTTTTGTGGAATATAACACTAGTAAAATCTATACTATTTGTTTCCCTTTTGGGATGAACAAGGATAGACTGAGATTGAAAAGACAATCATTGTAGAGAAGATAATCAACCGAACAATCCCCAATTCTTCTCCAATAAATCCATTATTTCTACACATAAAAACTTCAATCATAACCTAGACACAGTGAACTAAATATCTTTGAATGAAATTCATAAATCATAAACCAATAAAATAACGAACCAAAGATTGAAAGACAAAACTTAAAACGACAAGAAAAAAAATTAAAGTCTAAAAATAGAAATACCTTAATCCTTGCATCGATGAAAGTTTGAAATTTGAAAACAAAAATACCCCAGATCTTGCATCTTCTCTATTTGTTATTACAGAGATTGAACAAAAGTTACAAAACTAAAGAGTTATTATTAAAGAGGTTGAGCTGATTGAAGATGGAGACTAAAAATGTTTCCAATACCTAACAAAACTATAATTGAGACTGAAATTTGGTAAGATAGGTAGTCTAAAAAATAAAAATTCTAAGAAGAAAACAAGGTCACATTTTTTTCTAGTTATGATTTAGATTAAAACTAGTCAGTTAGGCAATAAACCAACCAATTTTTATTTATAATGATTATAAATATATACAAAAAATATAAGCAAATATATTGTTATGATATAAGCAAATAGTAATAACAAATATAACTAAAGATTGAAAATAAGAAATACACATTAACAAATGTAACTAATAAAAGCACATTAAACACAGAATTTGATTCTCTCCCTCAAGTTGGTGAATATACATTTTCCATTCTAAGCTTACTAATAATGTCCCAGCACATAGTACGTCTACTAGTTGATCTTTTGTCAAAATAGATAGAGTGCAGATTAGGCCACTGTCTAACTACTCACGTTGGTCCTTCCCATTTTATCTTCATATCATTAAGAATTATTTTTAACTATAATTACTCTCATATTCCCCATGCCATTGATCGATTTGAACTCATATTCTACACTGGGCCTAACTATCTAATGTGGCAATTCTATGAAACGAGATTCTCAAAATACTGAATAGTATTCAGTTATTACACCATATTAAACTAGCATGCTTCTGCAAGTGTTATATCTATTTCTAACCCCTTTCAAGTCCAAGAACTCAAATACAATTCATTTTATAAATATCAATCATATTTTCAAACTTTGAATTCTATCAAGATCATAGCAAGAGAGCAATGAAGAACACCAACTTATGCAATAATACAAATCTTAAAACTTTACTAGGTCTTACAATTTCAGTGTCTTAGAAAAAAAAGAAACCAACAAACAGATGACAAAATATACTTGGTATTTAACTGCTCCAACTAACACTTGATTACAAAAGATTCGATAATAAGCTAATTACATACAAGTCCTAGTTTGCGTCAACTTCCAACAAGCACTCGTTGTTCGGAAGTTTATATTCACATTGGGATAATTTACCTTTTTCACTCCTTACTGTAGTCTTAGATGATTTAAACATCGTTTGATATCTTCAATTTGGTCAGGCATGTAAGTATTATTGTTCTCTGCAGCATCTTGTATTGAATTATTTTTCAGAGCTGTTTGGCATGGAACCTCACCACAGACCTCTTCGTACCCTGATGGTAAATCACCAGTTCTCTCGAGAACAGGCGTACTGCTACACAGTATCTCAAGTGAAGAGTCTTCCTGATATCACAAAAACCTTCAGGTGAATTGACAATAAGAGCAACATGGAAAACCTTCAGATGAATGGGCTAATTGACAATAAGAGCAACAGAAGGAGAATCATATTTAATTAATTCAAACTACAAGTTGATAAGTAACACGGATGCTCAACTAGGAAAACATGTACGATTTTCTGAAACAAATGTTTTAAGGAAATAAAATTTAGTGTAAAACCATACCTCATCAAGAACACAACCAATATGAGCAGTGAAACTGCAACGCTGGCAGTAATAAAAAGCATGGGTTGAGTTCCTTGGATTCTCACAAGCATGGCAGTAATACTCATCACGACCATTATCAATGATTGAATTCTCCAGAGTTAAGGCATGAATATGGCACTGACCCTTGACCTTTCCTGGTATTGGAATGCATTCAAGATGTACATTGAGGAAACAATCCAGACAGCGGTAGAACGAGGCATTACAATCACTGCCACAAACCTCGCACCGAAAGACTTGTCCTGAGTTTTCTATTCCTCTAGACTGGATAAACCCAGATGCAGTTAGATCATGTTTCCTAAAGTAAAAATGATTGTGCTCATGAAACTTATGTCTGAGAGCAGATGTTAGGTAATTGGCACATGTAGTATGAAGCTTGAATCTGCATTCTTCGCAGTGGTAGGTACTTTTCGTAATAAATCCACAGGCATCGCAATAGCATTGACCAAATGGCAACAATTCAGTGAATTTAAGGAGGTGTTGCGAATGAAAGGGGTGCTCTATTTCCTGTGGTATATCAGAACAAGATTCATGAAGGAAGAATTTGCACTCCAGACAACAATATGCCAGGCCTAAGATGGACAGCCCGCATATATTGCATACTACTACATTTTGTTCTGCAAATGCAGCAAGAGTGAGCTTATGAACGTGGCTGAAATGAGCAAGAATCGTCTTCTTTGAGCTTTGACTTGGATTAGTTGTTGAATAAACGGAAGCACAATTGATATCAAGGACGAATCTACATTTTTGGCATTGATACCCAGCATTTCCCTTGCAAAAAGCAACACATCCATCACATATGAAATGCCTATCGCCATCAGGAGAAAAGAGGGTAAGAGGATGAAGAGAATGAAGAGGATGCTGTATCTTCAAGGGCAATTCAGCACACTCTTTATGTAGACAAGTTTTGCAGCTTTCACAAGCATAGCCGGAATTGGGAATAATTGCTTTGCACCCATAGCAGTTCTTATCGATTATGTTCTCGTGAAAGATCAAGGTATGATCAGTACCAAAATCTTTAATCTGCAATATAAACACACAGAATGAGTTAAGAGAAGCTACCAAAATAAGAAGGCAATCGATGATGAGAGAAAGATCTTTAGATACAAGAAACAATTAGAAGAACTTGCGTCAATTTGTTTCTTGCAATGTAGACTTTCAGACTTGGCAAATGTGGGGTACTGTGTGCCAACTTTCTGCTTTTGATTATACTCTGCCTCTTCTATAACCACCCAGCTGGACTCCCCTTCTATAAACTGTAGAACAAAGAAGAAATCATTTTGCATTACTTCTCTTCTTTCAAAAGAAAGCAATCTTAAATATATGGCGTAGTATTGCAGCAAGTGTTGATTTCTACACTCTTTATGAGTAATCATGCTTACCTCAGAAGCTACACATTCAATATGAGCTGTGTAAGGGCATTGCTCACAGTTATAGTACTGGTAATTGGGGCTTCTTTCAGTCTCACAAGCATGGCAGTAGTACTGACCAGAGTCGTCTTCAACAACTGAATCCATAAGAGTAAGGGAGTGCATATGACAATCGTGCTTGATACTACGAGGAATTGGAATGCATTCAAAATGAAAATAACATCTGCACTCCAGGCACACGTAGAAGGACCCCACGCAGACATGACCACATATCATGCATTCAAAAGTTCCTGTTGAACCACTTGCAAGAAAATAGTAGAGATTGTGCTCGTGGCATATATGCTTCAACGCAGACTTTATAGCTAGAGAATTAATAGCGCATAAGATATGGAGGTCAAAGTCACAATCAAAGCACCTATATGTGATTCCTCTGATTCGCATTTGGCAAGCACCACAGTAACATCCCTTGGCAACTCGAGCATGGAGACGATGAGGAGGATGATACGGGTGTTCAATTTCAAGGGGCATGTCTGCACATGACTTATGAATGTAGAATTCACAGCTAAGGCAACCATAGGCTTCACCTATAAGGCGTTTTGTGCATCCATCACAATCAAAATAAAGACCCTTTGTAGAGTTGAAGAAGCTGAGTTCATGGCGATGGCTAAAGTGGTATAATTTGGTTGCTATGTCAACCCTTCTTGAACTCTGGCCCTCGTCGAAGCTTAGAAGAGCACATCTGACATGAAGCTTAAAATCGCATTCTTCACAGCGAAACACAAAGCCACAGCAAACTACAAGTCTACATTCCTCACAAATGTATTCTAAATACTGGTCATATTGAAAGGTAAGTGGGTGTGGTGTGTGAAATGCAATCTGTAGTGTTTTGTTTTCTGGTATTCTCGAACAAATTCTATGGAGATAAAACTCACAACCAAAGCAACCATAACACAATCCTGAAAGAGGAATTCCACACCCAATTATACATCTCATCGGCTTTAGTTCTTCAGTAGCATTGAATAAAATAAGCTTATGGGCATGGCTAAAATGTTCTATCTCTTCTTTTTCCTCGGGATTTCTGGTTCTCCGACTTTCACTATCGGTTGAGAGCGCACATTTAAAGTCCAAGATGGTCCGACACTCTGTGCAATGGTAGGCGAATCCAGAGAAAAGATCTCTGCATTCATAGCAGATAAGAAACTCGAAAGGACGACGATGAATAACGAAGTCTCGCATTTGTGAATCAGTTTGAGAAACAAGCTTAAGAGGGTGAGAACAATAGAGATGAACTGGAAGATCCCGAGGCAATAGGGCACAGGAATTGCAAAGCCAGAAACTTTGACAGGTTTCACAGAAATAGGATGGTCCATCAATGTATTTAAAGCATAGCGGGCATGTTGGTACTTTCATCTCCACCACTGGCTCTTGCTCATTCTCCTCCTTAATATCTTCCACTCTGTTTAATGTATCCTTCAGTTTCTTGTCAGGATCTTCACAGTATGACAAGACATGTTCATGGCTAAAATGTCGAATCTCCATCTTTGAAGGGACAGCACAGTAGAAGTTAATAGCACAGTAGAAGTTAAAAAGGAAAGCTCATAAGAAGCTGTGGTTGCTTCTTCTGAATTGCCAATTCCTACAGCAGCACTGTTATTTACGTTTCAACAGAGCAAAACTTGGAGACTATAGCGTTGACTTTGAGAAGTTTAGAGGAAAACACTCGGATTCATATCAACCCTACTCTGATATATTGGATTTGGAGTATCCGATCCGACCAGGGCATCAAACCTATATTTATTTTAGGAGTTAACTACGTGCAAATTATTATGGTGAGTTTTGTTTGACTTGTGATGGATTAAATCCGCAAATTTTAATTTAAGGTAATTTATAAATTAAATTTAAATTTAAAAAATTAAATATAAAAAATTAAATATCTTTTTAATTTCAATAAATAATTTTTAACCTGAATAATCATTAAAAAGTTTTTAAAATGACAAATTTATAGATTAGACTTAAATTTGCAATTTTTACAATGATAGAGTTTGAAAATAAAATCTTAATTTATGAGTTGAATATATACTAAAAAATTAGGGCAAATTTTAATTAAATTGAACTCTTACTTATTCATGTACAATTCTAATTATAAAGAGAATTTAAATAATATTAATCATTAAGGTATGAAAGGATCATTTTCATAAATTTTATTATTATAGTCACGAGAGTACTAACGAAGTTGACTGGAGCAGTCCAATCTAGTTATTTAAACTTTGATTTAATTGCAAACGTAAATGAACACATCACACCACACTGTTTATCTGGACGGGAAGTTATTTATATGGAATCTAGTTCTAATGTTGTCTGAAAAAGAAATATAAGGTTGATAAAGAGATATTCCTATAATTAAATCCTACTACATCTCAATAGGTATTTGATGCAATGAAGAGTGAAGACACGCTTGGAGTTGGAGTATAATATAATATAATATATTATGCCGCCCAAAGGCAGAGTACTATACTAGATGGGTCGACGACAAGCTTCTCACTGGTGCCACTGCCGAAATGGATATCAACGAGGCACCTTTTTCTTTTTGGCCTATTAATTATAGGTTTGCTTTGGGTATCGGTACTGCGTGTTTTGAGATAAGTTAAATTATCCTAAAACATCCAATCGTCTGTGTTTGCAAGCATTAAAGGGTTCCAGTTACCGGACAGGCTCTATCCCATCAACAAAAGGCGGCAATGCCAAGAACACAACTAGAGGAGTGAGATTCAGGTCTCCATGCAAAAATAAAGATCACCACCACCAATGCCATCGCTCGCCGCTGGAAACCCCCACATGCAGCCCATTGGAGGCAGTGATGCGAAGGAGACAACGGAAGCGTGATAGATTCTTGAGATTCGAGAATAATGAAACTAAATTATTTTTATAACTTAACATTGACAAATGATCAGTGGTGGACTAATGTCAGACTATATTTATAATTGGTCGGGTCGGTTGTGTCCGGCTTAGACCCAGTCCACGAATTTGTGGCTCATTCATAAGTGGAAGTCTCTCATGCATACGTAAAGACCTAAACTTAGCATCTGCTACATATATAAGGTATAATTATGCCATAATAGAGGTACGTGATCATTAACTCTAATCTTCTTCGTTCATAGCGATCCTACCTACACTAAAAAGACTGACTTGAGCGTCGGAAGGGGCTTATCGGGAAACAACCCCCGACGTGCCTTCATTGTTTTGCTGGAATCTTTAAGCCGGAGCTTTTGTAAGAAGCAGCCAACTCTATGAATCCAAACGGCAATGTGCAGCTCCGCCAGAACTAGGGTGAACTAATAATAAATTAAGATTACAGTATGTATGTTTAATTTATATAATTTTTAGTTCGCAGGTAGTATTAAAAGATTAAATAACTTTCTATAATTTTTAACCTATTTTATTTCGTCTAATCAATCTCACTTGGAATATTTTTATACAATTCGTTTAAATTGTGCTTTTTACATTCAAATTGTATTATATTCCATCATGTCAGATTTGTATTAATTTAATTTTAATTTCTCTTTGCTATTTTTTTATTCATTTTAAATTTTAATTAAATTTTAATATAAAAGATATGGAGTTCTCTTTTGTTTTAATTAACTTTTAAAAAACTTTACTTCTTTTTCATTTTTAATTTTTAAATTTTATAAAAATTTATAAAAATAATAATGAAATATATATATATATATACTATGAACATTACACAAAAAATTATAAAAATAATGATGAAATATATATAATATCAACATTATACATTGACCAAATAATGACAATATTCTACGGGCTAACCAGAGTGCAATTATTTCGAGGTGATGTAATGAGACTTGTACAAATTGATTCACCCACTCTAATTTGATTAGTCAAAACTCAAAATTTTGAAGATATAAAAATTTAAAGACTTGAATTTTAAATTTAGCTTATAAATTAAATTTAAATCTATTTTATTTTAGAAATTAAATTTTATAATCCAATATTTATAAAATATTATAATTATTTCAATTTACAAGGCCATTATTTAATTTATATTAATTAATATTAACATAATATTGCATTATTAAATCTTATAATAATGATAATTTTTAAATTTATTTATCCAATTTAATTTTTATAACTATTTTGAAAAGATGTATGTTTTTATAAAATTTTATTTTATTCCATTTGCATTAATTTACATATTTAATTGAGCTATGGGGAAATAACTAAAATAATATTAATATGTAAAGATAATTTATTTAAAATTTATCATAAAAGTTTATAGAGCATAAATTACATGACTCTTTTAAAATTTTCCTTTATTTTAATGGACCATTCCATTCTAGTTATCTAAACTTTGATTCAATTAAAAAATCAAATCTTACCAAATGAATGCATCACACCGCATTTTATTTGAACATCACATTTGGGCTTGGGTCAACGAGCCAGGTCAGGACTGATTAGCCTAAGACCCAACATATTCAAAACTAAAATGACATTATATTTCTTTAGGAGCAAAACAATGTTGTTTTATCTTTAGTTTTTTTGTTTCACTATGTATAAAATGACGTCGTTTTGGTCTACATAAACATTTTCCATTTTCCTTTATAATATATTCTTACCCAGCTGTTCTACACCTACATTCTTCACTCTCTTTATGTCAATCAGACCAAACTTCGTTGTTGTCACCCTTTTGTTGCTCTGCCTTTTTGCACTCCCTTCAGTCTCCCCGTTGTTATCTCACCCCATTGTCTAACTTCTTTGCTATTGTACTTTTTTTTGCTTCTTTACCACCCACCTAACAAGGTAAAGTTTTTAAATCTTTTGATCAAAGATTGAATTTGTAAAATATTGAAATTTTTGGAATTGTTATCGTTTGGCGGGGGGGGGGGGGGGGGGTTTTTTTAGTTTTACACGGGCACGTTCAAAAACCTATTAATTATCGTGCAAATGACCG
>JAJMLV010000003.1:51133967-51145894 GCA_027123465.1 Erythroxylum coca
GGGGAGCTAAAAGCTATCTCCATGGGTTATCATGAGGAGTTGAGCCAGTTAGAAGACTTGGTACAACAGGACCCGAAACTTAAGAGGTTGATTCAGGATCTTTTAATACAACCTGATGGTCATCCACCTTTTAAACTGAGGAGTTCACTTCTCTTCTATGCAGACAGGTTAGTACTACCCGATTATGGTCCACATATTCATAAATTGATTGGTGAATTCCACACTACTCCTTCAGGGGGTCATTCTGGGTTTTTTCGTACTTACAAAAGGTTGTCTGGGGTGGTTTATTGGAGGGGAATGAAATCTGATATTAAGCAATTCATCTTGTCTTGTGATGTATATCAAAAAAACAAATACCTAGCTTTAAAACCTGCAGGGTTATTACAACCCTTACCTATACCTAACTTGGTGTGGGAAGAATTGTCTATGGATTTTATTTCAGGTTTGCCTAGGGCCATGGGAGTTGATACCATCCTAGTGGTAGTTGATAGACTTTCTAAGTACAGTCATTTTCTGGCTTTGAAGCACCCCTTTACAGCTAAACAGGTAGCTGCCATATTCATCCGTGAAGTGGTTAGGCTACATGGCTTTCCTAAAGTCATTCTTTCCGACAAAGATAGGGTGTTTATGAGTGGGTTTTGGCAGGAACTTTTTCGACAGTCGGGAACAACCCTTAACATGACTTCAGCCTATCACCCTCAATCGGATGGGCAAATTGAAGTAGTTAACAAATGTTTGGAGACTTATTTACGTTGTTTTGCTGGAGAACAACCTAGAGAATGGCCAAAATGGTTAAGTTGGGCAGAATTTTGGTTTAATTCTACCTATAGTAGTGCCATTGGAATGTCACCCTTTAAAGCCTTGGATGGGAGGGACCCTCCTACCCTCTTTAAATACACAGATGGTGGCTCCTTGGTGGAAGAGGTAAATCAGCAATTACTTGATAGGAATCAGATTTTGAATGAGCTGAAGTCCAACTTAGAAAAAGCACGGCAGCACATGAAAAATTATGCTGATCAGAAGAGCAGACTGTTGACATTGGATATTGGTGATTTAGTCTACATCAAACTACAGCCCTACAGGTTCAAATCCCTTACTTTTAGACCCAGTGAGGAATTGGGACCACGGTATTATGGTCCTTACCCCGCTATAGCCAAAATTGGAGAAGTTGCCTACCAAGTCCAACTACCAGCAGCGACAAGGATCCATAATGTCTTTCATATTTCACAACTAAAGAAATCGGTGGTACCTATTCCGGATTCCCAGCCATTACCTGCTTGCTTAGATGAAGGCTTAAACCTACTGGTGGAACCTGAAACATTAATGCAAGTGCGCAGAAGAATCAATGGTGAGCTGGAAGTATTGATCAAGTGGAAGGAGCTTCCTCATCATGAGAAAACTTGGGAGAATTTTGACTTTATTGACAACCAATTCCCTTATTTCCACCTTGGGGACAAGGTGGCTTCTTTTGGGGGGAGTATTGTTGAGACTCGTTATAATCAGCAATATAGAAGGAAGAGGAGGGGTGGGCAGAGTGGTAATTTGGAAAGTGAGTAGGGGTTGTGAGGAAAGATAGGATGCTAAGTTGGATAGTTAGTTAGAAAATGGGGAATAAAAGATGTCGTGTGAGGAGGGGTGAGCATCATGATTATGAATCGGTTATAAAAACTATGTATTGAGGAGGTTAGTTAGCCCTCGAAGCTTAGCATATCTATATACTGAATACATTGAATTCTTCTTCATTCCATCTTCTTTTCTGTTTTTCCTATTGCTTCTCTGCTTAAGTTCTTGTGCTGTTGCTGATTACTGAGTTATAGCTTGTTAAGATTTCTGGATCCTAACAAAAACTTTGATAGATCTTTAATAGTGGAATTGACCTATGCCGCATAAATTATCTCCTTATATCCCATGCTTATTTCCTTATTAGGTACCCTTGTTACCTCTAAACTTATTATGCAGATCATGCATAAGTCATTTGGGGTTAAGTAACAAAGTTTTGTAGGAATTATGGTGATAAGCAACTTTTTAGTATGTGTGAGATTGATGGTGGTCTACAAAATGGTGAAATGAGATTGACTAGGTATTAAGGTGATGGGAAGTATAAACCACATGGAGAATAAGGCATAAGAAGAGCAGTGAGAGGAGGAGGGACATTAACTTGAGACATCCAATGTAGGGTTCTAGGTATTGTTAATTTTATAGTTGAACCGATCGATTCGATTGGATATTTTAACAATGATTTAAAACAAATGCTTCCACAGAGAGGCAATTACAAGTTGCTGCGTTTCTCTCGCGTTTTGGCCAACCATCTATTTCTATCATCTGGCATCGTTTGAAGAAGTCTCTCTTCTCGTTCAAAGCCTCATCCCTTGGTAATTCATTGCCTGTTGTCGTTTTCTATTTCTCTTCTTGCGGTTTTGTTTAGCCTTCGGTTGATTTCTCAATCCCAAACCTTGCAATTTCTGAAATCCAACCCCTAGGCTAAAACTTTGTATCATTTTTCATATGACCCAAACATCCAACTGAAAGTTACGTCGGATGCTGCCATCTCATATTCGTAACAAATAGTCATCCTAGGACCATCGTATAGAGCTTTGGCTTTCGTGAAAATAAGAAATAGATCAAGCACAATTTACAATCCCCGTTGTTTGGCAGAGCTTAGAGGGATGTAGTATAACTTTTGTCTAGTGTCCCAAACTATTTATTGGAAAATTTAAAAAGGTTACTATGGGTCACTTTTGTCTAACATGGATCAAAGATTTTATGAAATTTTTTTAAATGTTACTATGGGTCACTTTCCTAAGGAATTTTCACTCAATACAGGGAAATTCTGGACAAGAAGAAAAATCAAGATAAAGATAAGCATAAGGTGTTTTATTATCTTATTCTTAACCCTTTCTAGCTACAACTCTTATTGTTTCAGGTGCACCTATTATTTATTACTTATATGGAGACACTGTTGGGGATTCCCTTTCCAGTAAGTCCAACTTCACTGGATGGAATGAGCAAAGTGTATGGCATGTTGACAGGGCCAACCCTGTTCTTCAATCTCTCATCTTTGTTCCTTTCCATGATTCTGTCCTCAATTTCAGCCAGGCTCTTGCTGAACTTCTCAAACGCTTTTAATGGTTCTGCATCAGAAGTCCATTCGGGAGTGTCTCTTTGCCCAAGATACACCTCATCAGATGAATGCCTTGACAAAATTTCCACGAGAGAAATGCCAAGAAGGGCCTGAGGCCTAGCAGTGACGGTTTTAAAGAAAGCCTTCTCAAAGTTGGATTCCAACTCCTCGTATTCAGCAGAGCCCCTTTCAGGCATCAATCTGTGAGTTATGCTGGGGCGGTTAGGTAAGTAGCCTCCATAAGGATACTGTCCAAAGTTCACAGCAGCATGGAAAGCAGAAGCTAACCATATAATGATTGTGCATGCTTCAATTAGCTCATCACACGTTTGCATCTTTGGCCACCATGGTTCATCCCTCTTATCACCATGACCTTCTTCTCGAACTTCCTTCCACCAGGATTGCAGTTCACTGTCATTTTGTATTGTCTTATCAGACTGGTAGTAGAAGGAGCAGTAATCCTTGACCCACTCTTTGATTGCTGACCATATCTCAAGCCCGTCAACGGCAAAGGGATAGTCTTCTATCAGCAGGCGAAGACCATGCGTGGAATCCTTATCTTCGACTGCCATGCCTCTGAACAAAACAAACTTAATGAGAAGCACATAAACTGGAGTATGACCATTGTTGACAATATTTACCAATTTCTGTCAAGTCAAATTTAGTTTGAACAATACAATTATTTAATATTAAAGTAGAAAAGTCCTAGTAATCAGGTTTATCAACAAAGTTTGCTGCTAAATATATTTTCAATACTAATAATCTTTTCTGTTGTTTCAAACAAAAATGACTAAGATCTACCTATTCTTGAGGTTTTCCGGAAGAGCTTGCTCAGTGAACTTCCAGTTTCTGTAAGCCTTGGATGACATTTCCATGGAATATCTTCCAGGGAAAACAGTCAACTCCAGCACTCCACCAGCATTAATGAGGATCTGCCTAGCAAGTGCATTGATGTAGAGAGTATCGCGGAAGTGAGGTTGCAAAAGCTTATAAACTGGATGAAGAACACTTAGCTGCCTATTTGTTGCAATAATAAATGGTTCAATCACTGCATGAGTGCTCAACCTATGACAGAGTTGGAGACAGGTAGCAACCATGATCAAATTAAAGGCTGCATTGATATGCATACAAGAGATTAGTTTCAATGAGCTTCAAATTCATACCAGTGACTAATGAGTTGGTGAAATCCAGAGTCATTTACAGCCACGTAAGCTTTAGCCATTTTCCAAAAGGAGCCTTCAATGCCATGTTCAGATGGTGTGTATACCTTGCTAATGGATCCAAATTGGTCTCCCTCGGGATGTGGCAGGCTCAACTCAATTGCAGCAGGCTTCAAAGTCCCGTCATCTTTCAAGAAAAGAATTGTTCTGGATGCATAAACCTTGGTGGATGTTTCATTTATCCTTCTTAGGTATGGCATCAATGTGTCATGATGGTCTAATATGAACAGCTTGTTCTCTTCAATTGCCTGCTTGCCAAAGAGGATTTTTCATTTAATAATTGCTTATGCTTCTGACTAAATTCATATGGATTAGATGGAACATGAGGACATAATATTGGATTTACCTTATCTACGCTCAATCCATCCAGGCTAATCTCCAAATGCTCTTTGTTTATTGAACTCTTCTGATCTCCATATAGTCTATGGTCCAGTCTGCTTCTTGGAGGGAATTCCTGCAACCATGTCAGTAGCCATAACAAGCACGTTTTCAGGTCCCTACAAATGCAAATAAAAATGAAGGTGACAAAGAAAAAACTTTTCAATTTCAAAAACTTTAAAAGGCTCTTTAGTCAAAATAGAAACCTTAAAAGGCTCAATTTTTCTTCTGATTTTTGGTTTATCCAGAAAAGCATTTGAAAGGAAATCTTTTTAGGAGCTTCAGTTACCTCAACTCGACAAATTGTGACAGGATTTACACCAGCTATCATTTCTCTGGCAAATTCTTCATCAGTCATCCATGCAGACTTGTCCTCTGCATGGTTAGAAATGCTCCATTAGGTGGAAGATAAAACTTAGTGGACTGAATGTCAAAACTTCTCAAAATGTTTAGAGCATTGACGTGAGAAATTATTCAGTACCTTGGATGACTTGAGGAATTGGAAACTTGAATGGCTTTTCCTTGATCTTCAGAGGAATCCTGTTCTTAATATCATCAAGAAGAGAGCTTTGAGATAGTTTAATACCTTCTTCGTAGAGTGCTAGCACATCTTCAAAGCAGTGAAACTCCTTTCCGAACAGGGATGGTAGCTCTGGTCCAATCAACTGAGCTATAGATTTCAGCGTATCAACGATGAAATCCGATTTCTTCAGGTGATGAAATTGCTCATCCCTTGGAACATAAATGTTTATGCTCATTGGAAGTGGCAGCCTGCTCTCAACTTTAGGATCTGTTAAAGATAATAATATAAACTCAACAAACCATCTAGAAGAACCGAAAGGTCCTTGTCTATATTTGGCTAAAGTTCTTCCCAGCAGTATAATATACAATATCTCTGTGTCTGATCATCATGAATATTAACAGTATAGATGCATTCTCTTCTTGAGATGTATTTTTCCTCTGATTAGTCATGAGTCAGCAATGAGCTTTTTGTTAACACTTATTTTTAGTATTTAACCGATAATTCTTATCTTTTGAATAGAAATTGATGTCATTAACCATACAAATGGAATCTATGTGCCTAACCTGACTCTAAACTTGGCCGGCCTGTTCTGATTCTCCGAGGATATGGGTACTCAATAGACCCTCCAAGAATAGGGCGGACATGTTTTGGACCCTTATCAGGTTCTCCCAAATCATTGTAGTAAGCATAGTCATAGACCCTGTCTGCTTCCTCGAGCTGTCCATTTCCTTCCCCTCTTAAGCTCTCTAGCTCTTGTTCTCTGTACTTCCGCAACGGCAGAGGTGTTTGATTAGGAAGATATGCCTGCACTATTATCATAAACTTTAGCACATCACACAAAAGCTTTTCATCAGTTTAGCTCTGGCAGAACAAAAACGGATTAGCAGCCGGACAACAAAAGCATATGATGTGTTAAACAAATCAGAATCGACCATTTTTCTAATAGCCTTTCATGTACTTGCCTTGTTGCTGAAAAAGATTCGATCTTTCTTGTAGTACTTGGTAGGGTAAACCCAGGAATTGCAAACAAAGTAAATACGACCTTCTCCAGGAACATCTTCGATTGTGACAGTTTTGAGGTAGAACTCACTATGATGGTTATTTCTGATCAAGAACGCCCCAGGAACTCCAATCTTGTTATCCCAATCAAACGTTATTTTGTAACTTACTTCACTTGCTGTTAGGGGAGTAGTTAGAGTCTTCCACTCCAAACTAGCTGGCTGTCCTAATCTCCCCTGAAACTCATTTTCTGGACAAGTGATGACAAAACTATTGTCATGAACACTTCGAACTAGTTTTTTCAAATAATTATCAGATCAAGTTACATGAAATGCTAGCCTGTACTTATCTTCAACACTTACAGCTGGAAATTCTTCAAACTCCGCCTTTTTATTAGTTAGAGAAAAATCCAGATGAGGAAAAGGGTAAATTTGCGATACAATTTCATAGCAGAATGAGGGTTTGAACTTTGAACAATACAAATTAGAAAAGAACAATAAGATTTCAACTTCTTAGTGAAACAGTAAGTAGAAAATCTTCTCACCAGCATCAATATGAACAGCACTGATAAGTTGCACAGTGACTGTGTGGCCGAGCAACTCATCAAAACCATCAGTAACATAAGCTTTGGGATCGGTTAACTCCAAAATATTCTTTTTCATCAAAACAACCGTGCCTTCGACCTTCCTGCACTCAACTATCTCATGCTTTAACCTTTTGCTTTCATTCTCTCCAGTGACCACTGGAACAATATTGTGATGCATCTTGGGTTTCAGAGAATGTAAAAAGCAAATATCTTGACGACGATGGTTTATCGAGTACGAGAAGGGATTTTGGTATTTGTAGGAAATACCGATGTGTGAGGAATTTAACAAGAAAGTCTTGAACTAGGAAAGTTCAACTCTTTTGAGTGCATGGATGCTTCCTAGCAAGTCTTTGTTAATTGATTTAAGTCCTTTCTGTTTTTTTCTCCAGCTTCATGAAAAGTATTTACAGACTTACCCTGACACCACGGGTCTCCGAAGTTTTACAATTGTGAATTTTAGATCATTGAGTAATGGGTTTTTTCTCGTTTATGATGCTTTTCGCATGTCAGTGTGACAGATCCCGTCCAGGAAGGAACTGGGCAAGTAGGTACCGGCCTTTCATTCAAAGTCCAAATTCCTAACCTTAAAAATTCCAGGAGGTTAAAAAGCTGGGGAGTTAATCCACGTCACTCTAAGAAGTTTCATCATTTTCTCTTCCTTAAGCAGAGGTAATGACGACCTATCCTTAATGCAGGTATTTTTGATATTGACTAAGACCATATCCGAATTTACCTATTTATAAATCTGAGTGGGTGGCTCATAGGTCCCAGATAATCAGGCCAAATCCGAACCCTGAGTTATCAAAAAAAAAAGTAGAGGTAATGGTTAATTGGCTGACAAAGTATCATAGGGTTGTTGAACATTCAAGTGTCAATTAATAATCAGCTTCAATGTGCAACCAACTTGAATGGATCCAAAAAGAAATTAGGACCTCAGATGTGAACACGGAAGGGCTGGTGGAACTTTCAGCTTTTCTTCTAACGATCAAGCCAAAATTGAGACTTGAGATTAGAATTGACAAGTCAACTTCTGAACATAGAGAATTCAAGTATGTTCTATGCCACATATTTTCGACGGAATTTCCAGGAAATGAATTTTCAATTTTCCGCCAGCAATTTGAATCGATTCTAATATAAAGATCAATGTCAAATGAAGTGACGTCGTTGTTCGGTTAGTAGAGCAAAAGGTACATTCAGTTGACTCGATTAGAAAAAAACCCACTTGCTGCTTATATCATTCTCCGACGAGAACACTACAGGACCAAGTCCACAAGATTCAAATAAATGATAAATCTTTGACACGTTTGAATGTGTTAAATTGATAATCAAATGGCTGAAGAACGACATCAATCCTTCACTTTTATGAGCTATATGCTTAGGATTGTTAGTATCAATTACTGTCATGGTGTTGTTGTCAAATCAGTTTTTGTGTTACGGGTTCCGTCTATGTGTAATTGAATGGAACACGCCTGAACTGCTCTGAGCTTTCCTTTCTATCGCTACCATGCACTAAAGATATGCATAATTGACGTGATTCAGTCAAAATCAAACATCTTACTCTGCACATTAGCCTCACTAACCACGTAAATGGACAAGAAAGCTGCACCAACATTCCTTATTGGACTACTTGCACAAGGCAGATCAATTTATCCTGTTCCTGCATGTGGTCACCACGTGCACAAAGGCAACTCAATTTATCGCACCCTGCATGCTCATGGAATTTTCAAGCGAGGTCCCATGTAAAGAAAAACTTGAAAATTTCACTAGTTTCTGTAATTTCCACTTTTACAAAATGCACCATTCTCATTTCGCTGCAGCTGTAAAACAACCTAGTTATGCCTTTTTTCTTTTCTCATTCATAATATTACATTGCTTGAAGTATGTAATAGAACCATCTATAATCAAATAGCACAAGTGCAATTACTGTCAAAACATTCAATAAAACAATTTGAAAGGAACTAATTGTCAGAAATTCTCCTCTCCCATAAAAAGCCAAGGGTAGGAGAAATACTCAATAACAATGCATGTAATGCTTCCACTACGTGCAATTGAGGTTACAAGTTCTTTGTTGTTGCCGACCTGGTTTCCTTGTTCTTGCACCGGTTTTCTTCTTGAAAAATAGTGGCTGCAAAATCATCAAAGACGAGGTAGTCCACCCTGACATTATTTATTAAACTGATGAGGAGTTGATTATACAAATCTAGTAAACTTTGAAGTAAAAGTGTAGCACGTTCTTGAGACTCTATTTTATGACCCAGTGATTAGAGTAGTGATTAGAGTTGGAAAAATAGAGCATTCAAGGTATTGATGTGCTTTATCCTTAAAATAGATTTTGACATCTAAAAAGTGTCCAATTTTCTCAAAGTAAATCTTGTTATAGAGTAACTTATCCTCGTACAGTTTAGTGAGATGATCTCAAATCTCTTTTGTTGTCTTCATCTTCTCTATGCTTGACAATACCCTATTTGCTATCATTATGAACCAGAATCAGGAAGATCTGTGTACAGTTGCAATGATCATATCTTAAAGATCATTGGTGTAAGTCAAGCTGAAGTTGTATGATGGTACAATTCGTACTATCTAAAGAGTACGGCCTGTGGAGGGCCTAAAGAAAAACTTGTTCTCTTTAAGACAACTAGATGATCTTGATTGCCAGGTTGAAATTGAAAATATGATCATGAAAATAATTCGAGGTACGCTTGTAAATCAAGATCAAGTTGTCAATTGGGAAGTCAAACTGACCAACAAACAGAAAACCAAAAAATAAAAATACATGTTAACATGTTACCAAAGTGGGAAACGAGTTCCCTTTGCAAGTGTATGTTTGAGTGTGATTGTTTTACTTTTTTCTTTTGGGTTCTTGTAGGAGTGGGGGGTAGAAGAGATAGTGTTAATAACAGGCAGAGGGGATTTTCTTTTACATAGTATCATATTACTACCTTGATGAAACATTATCCACAAACATCTCTTCCGAAGTTGGTAAAGGTGCAGAAGCATCAGCCTCTTCTCTACCTAGTGGCCAATTAATAAAATAGTTGACAAAGCTAAATAATTGCCAGTCATCTTCCTGCTTAGGTTCCTGCCAAAGTATGGAAATTCCAAGTCTAGCACCAATATTTTAACACACATAAGATTGTCAAAAGAATAAGGAAACTGAACCCTGTGTCCAAAAGAAAAACTTGAGGTCATCTGTGTTGCACTTCAAGATGTAAACCCGTCCTGAAGCTTGGTTATTTAAGCAAGTATGACAGTGTGGAATCAACTATAAGAGCCAAAAACTTCACAACTTACAAAGTTCCTTAGTTGTTACCTTCTCAAAAACTGCTTCATCGGGGAAAGTTATCTGATCTTATTAACTAATATGTCAAGTTAAGAGATCCAGCAAACTAAAAATACATTATATGGCACATAGCACAAAACGATGACTCATCAATTTCTATGTCATTCGAAAGGCACCACCGTAAAGTTTATTGTGACACCGGTTGCCAAACTCAGAAACCAAAGTGAAATTTTGAAAGACACAATACGAGGATTCATCTTCCACAACATCTGGACCGCAATCTAGCCAACAAAAATGGACCAATCCATCCTCCCCTGGAACGATAAAAAAGATCATTAATTCAAAACACAAAACTAGATATAGTTCGTATACATTCAAATCTATTTAACTACATATAGTTCTGAAAAATGTTGTGACAGAACCGTAACAAATGAAAATTTTTTGCAAGTATGAATTATAACACAAGCACTTGGAAGAAGAAAGACAATATACCCTTCCTATGCTCACAAGCCCCTTACCCGTATTAGGAATTATCCTTTTGCCCTCAAAAAACATTTTACCAGCACGAAACTCAAGCATAATGAATTTCCTTCAAAAAATGTCCTCTCTTTGTAACATAAAACTACCACCATGACTAATAATAAGCATTCTTAAGCCCCTAGTTATGAAAATCCAGATGTAAAAACAATGAGCTTAGGTATTTAGAACCTCCAGCATGTAGTACTAAGTTACATGAAACACATATAAAATCTTAAACCATCAAATATCGGTCTTATTATATACAACACCTTATGTGAACTGCATTGATGGGAGAGCTTCGATTGAGCTAGAATCCATTGCTAGAGTTCAATGCTGCGTTTTTTTGAACAATTAAGAGATTCAAACACCAAAATCAAATATGTAATGCACAACTAACTTACAATAACATCCGCACAAACAAATATTAACAAATCCAAGGTGGATACAGAATATTCCACCAGAAACTTATGAAAAAGCATAGAGAATTGGAAACTTTATGATCTAATTTTAGTCGAAAGGATTGTCTAAACATCAAAAATCGAGGCAGGAAGCGGAAATAGCGGATGGAAATTGACAGAAAGCTTATACCTTCCCTCGAGGATTTGAATTAGAGAAGAGCCCACAATTAATCCCACATAAAGGCTGGTCAACAGAGGAAAAGAAAAATTATTCCTAACGTTTCATAAAAATTCCAATTTGGGACTTAACGTAATATATCACAATTTTGATCTTTTATTAGTTATTTTATATTATACATATTAACATTTTTAAAGAGAAGGGATAATAAATTATATAATTACATAATTAAAACTTTTAAATATTTTCTAATGTCATTGACGACTCACGGAGTCCATTGATAATTGAAGATTCCGCACACAATAAGTTATTGTATTTAAAATGAACAGTAGAAAATTACATTGATAAAAAATTGTAATTATATTTTATTGTTTAATTTTTTAATTAAAATTTAGTTTAGATTTTAAAGTTTAGTAACATATATACATTTTTAAATATTTAGAAAAAGTTTTAAAATAACTTTTTAATTGACGAAATCGTCTGCGACTTCCATCTGTCTCACTATCTTTTCCCGCGTCGATCTCACTCTGTCCCAGAGTCTTTGAAGGGTGCCCTTTGTGTCTATAGGCGAAAAAAAACACAGTTATTAGGTTTTCGGTGACTGTCCCTCAGTAGAGAACGTCACATGTGTATGTGGAAAAGAGTGAAAATGAGACATTGAAAAACAAGTTCAACACTCTTGTAGATTTTATTATCCAAATTCACTAAGGAAGTGAGAAACTTCA
>JAJMLV010000003.1:51160093-51171467 GCA_027123465.1 Erythroxylum coca
TTTTAAATTATTAAAATAATTTCTATTTATAAATATATACATTTTAAATTTAAGACATATTTATTAAGTAATTATAAGATCAAAATTATTTTTAATTAAATTAAATTATTTATAATTCTTATTAATTATTACTATTAAATAATTAAATAACCTATTTTGCTGATAGTAAATCATATTATCACAAAAAGTAGAAAAGAAAAAATATAATTTTTGTGGTTTTTATAAGTTATTCCCAAAAAAAAGAAATGATATAGTTTTTTTACTTAAATTAAAATTAAAAACTAAAAATTAAAAAACTAAAAAAGTAAAATGGAAATAAAACCAAAAACTCAAACTCTACTCTACGCCAATTCATGATGTAGAAAGCGTTAGTATTATGGTAATTAATATTTATTACTTTTGTATTCCTTGAGATATAATAATTCTCGTAATTATTGCATTTGTATTCTTGTAAGTATTCAAGTTAGATATTATTTTTAAGATAAATAGATTTTCTCCATACTTATGAGAGTTGACATAATTTCCTTTATATTTAATTCCACCATGGATAATCTCTATTTATTGGTTTTATCTATCGTATGCATTCTTGAACTCAAAAGATGGAATGTCCACGTTAGGCGCCCCCACATTCAGGCCTGATATTGTGTGAGGGAGGTAAATTACGATTTGAGCTCAGCCAGTTCTCGAAAAGGCGGCCCAGTGCTCAGTGCGCACAAGGAGCCACCACATTGGATGAGTTCCCACACTGTTGCTGCCGAGACTCAAACCCAACACCTTGAACTCACTTTCTATCCCAATAACCAACTGGGCTATTCGTGAGGAGCCTATCATGGTAGACAGCAATAATATGAATACCATTTCATGTCAGTTGGGAAACAACATTCATCATAATGGTACTGTACCAAGAATGGACACCAATTGGTATTGGCATCAGTTACTATCAGCCGATAACTAAAATACTGGTATTTATCAAGTAACAATCATAAATTATTTTAAGTATCTTATTATTGGTTTTGATAAATAAAATTTTGCTGATGTATTTTAACACCTATGTCAGCTTTGAGCATAAGGACATTTATCACATTTGTTTTTATATATTTCTTTTTATTGTGTGTTATCAAACATAATTTGTTTGTTCTAAAATTTACTTTTGAATACATATTGAGATTACATTTTTAATAAATTTATACGTAAAGATGATAAGGGCACTTAAAATAACCATTTTGAACCTAAACAAAAGTACAATTTTGATTTTTTCATAAAAAGTAAATTAGTTGATTCAAGTTGAATAGTTTTAACTTTTCATTGTTTTATTTATAGAATGAGAACTTAGTAGTTTTCTCTCAATCTTTCATCTTTTTTTCTATTTTTGATGTTAGAATTAAAGTCTGTGTTTGGCTAAATCTAAATATTCTGATTCAAGGGAATTCAAAACTCTAGTTGTAACCTTGTAAAGTTTTGTTCTAAACTTATTTATTTTTTAATTCAAGTATTTTTTTAATATTTTTATATTTCATGAATAATTAATGTTGATTAACATGACAAATTAATTTATTGTTGATTATTCTATAGCTATCCATGAATTTAGTGATCAATAATTGTCATGAAAGATTAGTACAAGTAGCAAATATATTATCTACGAATTTGCATATTTATCTTATAAGTTAAATGTATCTCAATTATTTAATTTATGGTCTATTCTTTTTGACTAAGCTTATTGCTATCGTTTAATTGATATGAAATATTACTATATCTAATTAATTGATGGTAAGTTTAGTTTGAATATTGGGTTTGAATCAATAAATTTTAAAAAAATTAAAATTTATTGTGACTATCTTTATATCTTTAGAACTAACTACTTGAATTGTAAAAATTATTATTTTTAAACTAACGATCAATGTTATAATTAGATGAGATCTTTTCCTTGAATTAGAGTTAAATATTTTTGAATTTCTCACATTTATATTAAGTTAATTTATTTTAATTTCTTGTTAAATTTAGTTTATTAGTTAATTATCCATAAACTCACACTGTTTTAAAATTGAAATTAAGTTCTTTTAGGATTTTGCCTAGCTTCACAACTATTACATGAGTTTAAAGAATCAGAATAAATTTTGAGTATTTCCACATCCCAGTCAATATTATATTGAAAAATTGGTACAATAAAATTCAGATATTTGATTCTTTAAACTATCAAACAGTATGTATTAACTAATTAATCATGTAATCTATTCAAATTAAATTGATAAAACATAAATAAATTAAATAAATTATTTTGCTATTAAACTATAGTTCTTTGTGATTTATATCATATTTGATGATATTTGTAAAATCGTTTACATTAATCATTGTTGTTGACTATTTGATAATAATGGTATCAAAATTTTACCTATTAATTTTTAGGGTTAAATTCTTAAGGTCTCTAAATTTGACAAAGTATCACATTAGTCCATCATTTTTAAAAACTATTAATTATCACCCTATGTTTCATTTAATATAACGTCCATTTTCTATTTGTCAAGTTGTAGTTAAAATCTCTATTTATACACGCAAAAACGATGTTGTTTTGATGTTTGGAAGGCTAAGAAATTTTACCCGATTTAGGGTTAAATTTGCTGAACTATCTGTGGTATGACATATTATAAATGTACCCTCCACTTTTAAAAGCTATCAACAGCCCTTTATAGTTTCTAAAAACGACATCATTTTATGTGTATAAATATGGAGAACTTGATAGCAGGGAGGAAGGAAATTATATTAAATAAAACATAGGAGCATTATTTGATAGTTTTTAAAAATGAGTAACTAATATAATAATTTGTCAAATTTCAGGGGAGTCTTAAGAAATTATTCCTACTTTTTAACCATTACTAAAAACACAATAAGATCCAACAGATATATTTACCAAGAAAATGAAACATAGTAGAAATAAGAAAGATAAGGTGAGATTTCATTCTACCCATACAACCTTAACCTAACATTAATAAATAATTCTTTCAATATTAAGCCAAAATTAGTATGATATCAATTTTGGATTGATTTGAAAATAAAGATAAAATCTATATATAACAATAATAAAACTATTTTCTTACAAAATAAATTTGAAACGTTGAAAATTACAACAATAAGTTTAAGATAAGATGATCAAAGGATATATATATATATATAAATTAAACTAAAATCGTGAAGTTTTTACAAAATTTCAATCTTACTTCTTATAAAATATTGCATGTAACAAATGAGACAAAACAACAGTCATTATTAATACAATTTGAAATTCTAATTTCAAGCACTCAACAAATAATAAAAATGAAGAGGAAAAAACCTTATTTTGAAAAGAAAATTTGCAAATAATTTAATCTAAAGAATATTAAAAAAGAGTTGATTGTTACAAAATTGATTTAGTTGTATTTTATATTAAAATCAAAAACAATACTTGACTTAAATTTATTTAGTTCTTAATAAATTTTACACAACATACTTTGTTTAGTTGTACTTTATATTAAAATGTTGACTTAAATTTCTTAAGTTCTTCAAGTATTTCTTAATAGTTCCTCAATCAATCTTGGGAGTAAAGATAAACTCAGTTGTATCAGAAGTGAAAGAAGTCCTAAATCTAAAGTCCTCCCACTAACGTTAATGTTGAAGATAGATTAAAAAAACCATTAATAATTGTGATACTATGTTACAATAAGCAAAAAGGTTAAACAAAAAAAATGTTTATCACAGTAGTCATCACAATTTAGGAAATCACTCTAACCAGAGATTATTAATTTTAGAGACAATTCTCAAACTCATCCATCTATATTTTTATTCTCTATTACAACTTAATTTATCATGAATTCTTATCCATCTATATTTTTAATCCAAATGTTACAAATTAGTGGCTTTAGTAGAACCAAGTTCAAGTAAAAAATTATATATACAAATTTTAAAATTAATAAACTTAAATTTATAAAATAGTAGAATAAATTACTTATTACAAAATTAAATAACATAAAAGTCAGTTCTTTCAATCCTATTCAATTTGAACTTAATTTTTTATTTGAGTATCACAAAATATTCATAATTGTACTAAGTTAAAATTAACGACAAAATTCATTTTAGTTTGATAAAAAAATTAATTATATAATTCAAATCCAAATATTTTTATTTTATGCTTTCAATTTAGTTTAAAATATCCAAGCTTCATCTCAGTTTTCCATTGTAATATAATATAAATAATGAGAATCTCACATAAAGAATATTGAAAAGTATATTATTTACGTAGATTATTAATATTGCATTGAAAACTCATTACTCATTATTAGTGTTTCACAAAAATTTTAATCATTTATTTTTAACATCATAATAATTTAAAACGTTAAAATGTCATTAAAATTGTGTTTAAATTATCAGTTAAATTACTTTCTTTAGAAATTATAAATCTAAATACAATAATGTTATAACATGTATTCACCGGTTTCTATTATAAATTGATTTAGATGAACTATCTTTTGTTTATGAAAAAATAAATTATATATATCAAACCATAGTGGAGAGTTTCTGTTAGATATTAAACTTGGCTACTATTATTTGCTAGAAACTGGTGAAACTCTTTTGAAAGCTTAATTATTAAGGCTTTGAATAGTCAAAGATTATTAGGTATTTCTTAGTTGTTTGTTTACGTTTTTTAAGAGTTCATTATGTCAATTTATTGGCTATCAAAGAACTGAGTTTATTTGTTGTCAATAGTAAAAAATTGTGAGTTGTTTAGAAATTGTCTTATGTCAGTTTTAGTAGTGAAAAAATGACTTGCAATATATATAGGAAGCTTGCATTTGTTGTATTATATTAGTTTGTGTGTATAAGAATTGAGAGATATACAAGGAAGACTATAACGAGTTCCTGTTGAGAATTGTTTATTGGCTATTAACTAAAGCCAAGTTTTGAGTGTGTTGTTCTTTAAATACACATATTTTTTTCCCAAAATTTTGTTTCTTGAGTGTTCATATTCTTTCTTAGCTTTTATATTTCAACAAGCCAATTTTTTTTTAATTTGTTAACATCTAGTATCAGAACTAGTTTGTATCAAGATAGCAGTAAGTTCAAGTTCGATTGTCAATCAAGTTCAACAAGTACAAACAGTTATCTTCAAGTTCGATGATAGACCAAATTTCGTTATGTGGAAACGTTTGATCCAGTGGTTACGGAGAAATAGTAGAAAAAGGTTTTGTTGAATCAACAGAAGAAGAGAAAGGAAAAGCATATCAACAAGAAGTAGAGAAAGATCGTTTACTATATGAGAGAACTTTGTTTTTAATTTGTCAATCTATGGAGCTGCTTGTTTTGAGAAAAATTTCCATTCTACAATAGGAAAGGAAGCTTGGAAAATTTTGATCAAGACACATGAAGGTGCTAATCCAATCAAACGAATGAGATTCCGGGGCCTATAGTGACAGCTCAAGCTGATGGAACAAGGCAACAATGAAAGTATTCGTGATTATTTTTCACGAATGGATAAATTAGTCAATGATATAAAGAATAATGGTGATAGTATAATACAAAAGAAGTCACCGAGAAAACTATGCATGCACTCACAACTCGATTTGATTACGTAGTAGTAGCTATTGAAGAGTTAAAAGATTTTAGCACAATGACGTTGAATGAGTTGTAAACGTCTTTGGAGTCACATAAAATGTGAATGAATGAAAGGTCAAGTGGCACAATTGAGTAGGCATTAAAAGCTCAAGAAAATGTGAGAAATGAAGGACCAATGCAAAGAAGGGTGAATCAAAATAAATAAAAAAAATCATAATTTCAAAGAAAGAGGAAGGAATTTAAAAAATAGCTCAAGCCAAAACATAAAAGGTAATGGCTATTTTCAAAATAATTCTAATATTCAATGTCATAAATGCAAGAAATTCGAACATTTTCAATCTGAATGCAAATCTCATATTTAGAGCCATAACTGTAATAAGTATGGTCACTATAGTCAAGAATGTCGTGCCAAAGCATTGGCTATTAAAGAGAGTCATGCTCGAGTTGAAGAAAGTGAAGGCAATATACAAACAGTTCTTATAACCAGTCATACAATGATCGATAAGAATGACTATCAGTGGTTATTAGATACAGGCTGCAGTAATCATCTAAGTGGGAAGAAAGAATTATTTTCTGACTGAGATGAAAGCTTCTAAACCACTGTTAAGCTTGGTGTCATTCAAAACTTGAAATCTTGGGAAAAAGGAAAGATTGCCATCGGATTGAAGCATGGATCTTTAAATTATATATCAGATATATTTTATGCTCCTGATATATGCCAAAATCTCCTGAGTGTGGGACAATTAGCTAAGAAAGGCTATGATTTGCACTTCAACAAGAGAGATTGCACCATAAATGATGTGGAGATGGGCTTGATAGCAAAGAAAACATGTTAAGAAATCGACTATTTTTGGTAAATATAAGGTATGATGCTACTTTATACTATAATACCATAACTGCTAATGATACTGGCTCTGGCATATGCGACTTGAGCATTTCAACTTCGAAAGCATCAAGTTCCTTACAAATAAAAAATGGGTTACAAGCTTGCTTATTATCCAAGTTCCTGAACAACTATGTGAAAATTGTGTGGTAGGAAAAAAGACATCATGACCCTTTTCCTAAAGGATGTGTATGGAGAGCTACGAAACAATTGAGTTAGTGCACTCTGATTTATGCTATATGGATGCCTCATCCAGTGAAGGTAACAAATATTTTATTACTTTTATTGATGATTTTAGTAGAAAGACGTGAGTTTATTCCCTTAAAAAATAAATCTGATTTTTGGGATACGCTTAAGAGTTTTATGGCATGTGTTGAAAGATGAAGTGATTTTATTATGAAAACCTTGAGAACTAATAGGGGAACAGAGTATATTGTTTGTGATGATTTCTTAAGGAAGCATGGTGTTAAGCATTAAGTAACTACAAGATACACTCCTCAACAAAATGGAGTGATAGAAAAAAAGAATATGACTATTATGGATATGATAAGAAGCGTACTACATTGCAAGAGATTACTTAAGAGTTTTTGGGCGGAAGCAGTGGCTTGTGCAGTCTACATCTTGAATAAGTGTCCTGTAAAAAATGTACATGATAAAACTCCGCAAGAACCTTGGAGAGGGCAAAAGCTTGTTCTTAGTCATTTGAAAGTCTTTGATTGCATTGCCTATGCACATGTTCCAAATGAACTAAGGAAGAAGTTGGATGACAAGGCAGAAAATTGTATTTTTATTGGGTATAGTGAAGAAACCAAAGGCTACAAGTTACATAACCCAAAAACGCAAAAGATAATCATCAATCGGGATGCTATCTTTGATGAAGATGGAGTGTGAGATTGGTCAAAAAAAGAAAAAAAATTGCTACCAGTACCAATAATTATAAATGAAGAAATAGAACAAGATAATAAAGTTGATGAGTCACCAATAGGCATTATAGGTCCAAATGAAACAACAAATGATACACCATCTTGTAGATATCCAAAATGAGAACGACGTCTGCCTGCCCATTTACAAGAATTTGAAGTTGGTAAAGATGATGATCTTGATGATAGGGAGGAAGGTGTTAATTAGTATACCTTATTTGCTGATTGTGATGTTGTGACTTATGAAGAAGCAGCCAATAATGATTGTTGGATTAAAGCGGTGAATGAAGAGATTCAAGCAATTGAAAAATAATAATACATAGGAGTTAACTACACTTCTAAAGGGAAAAAAGCCTATTGGTATTAAATAGGTGTATAAGACAAAGTTCAAGCCAAATGGAGAGATAGAATGTTTCAAGGCACGATAAGTGACAAAAGGGTATAAACAAACAAAGTTCAAGCCAAATGGAGAGATAGAATGCTTCAAGGCACGATTAGTCGCAAAAAGGTATTAAAAAAACCAGTATTTGCTCCAGTTGCTAGATTGGACATTGTATGCATGATTCTTTCTCTTACTGCCCAAAAGCACGGAAAATATTTCAAATGGATGTCAAGTCTACCTTCTTGAATGGTGTAATTAAAGAAGAAGTTTACATAGAGCAATCACCGAGTCATCTAAAACAAGGAGAAGAAGACAAGGTCCATAAGTTAAAGAAAACTTTATATGGATTGAAGCAAGTGCCTAGAGCATGTTATACCCATATTGACACATACTTCATTGGCAAAGGATTTCACAGGAGCCTGTATGAATATGCATTATATTTCAAGACTAATAAAAATGGAGATATTGTTTGTTTATATGTGGATGACTTAATCTTCACTGGTAACAACTCCAAATTGTTAGCTAAATTTAGAGAAAACATAACTATATAGTTTGAGAAAACAGATATGGGCCTAATGTCTTATTTTCTGGGCATAGAAGTGAAGCAAACAAATGAAGGATTTTTCATTTCACAAAAGAAATATGCAGTAGATGTTTTAAAGACGTTCAAGATGGAAGCCTGTAAACCGATGTTGATACCAATAGAAGAAAGATTGAAGCTTGAAAGAGAAAGTAGTGGTGACCTTGTTAATTCAACTAATTTTAGAAAATTAGTTGGAAATCAGCAATATTTGACAACAAGAAGAACTGACATTATTTATGGAGTTGGAACTTGGACTTATTATCAGGATCATGGATTCTCGAGGATAATCTCATTGGCAAGCTACAAAGAGAATTTTGAGATACATTAAACGAACAATTGACAAAGGCATATTTTATTCATATGCTATCAAGGCTGAACTAATTGGATACACATATAATGACTGAGGAGGTGACATTAAAAAAAAAAAAAACATGTCGGTTTATGTTTTTCATCTTTGTTCAAGTATTTTTCCTTAGTCCTGTAAGAAACAACAAATAATTGCCCTTTCAACAGTAGAGGCAGAGTATATAACGGCCACAACTTGTGCTACTCAAGCAGTTTGGTTGCAGAAGATGGTAAGCGAGCTACAACATCAACAAAATGCTCCTACAAAGATATTTTGTGATAATAAATCAACAATTGTTTCAACGAAGAATTCAAATTTTCACAGTTGCAGCAAACACATTAATATCAGACATCATTATAATCGAGACTTGATAATAGATAAAGAAATTGTGGTTGGATATTGTACATAAGAAGATCAAATGGTAGATATTTTTACAAAGCCTCTCAAAATTAATTTGTTCTTGAAGTTAAAAAAATGCTCTGGATGATCAAGAAAAATTTAAGGGAGGATGTTAGCTATTAAACTTGGCTACTATTATTTGCTAGAAGCTGGTGGAACTCTTTTGAAAGCTTAATTATTAAAGATTTGAATAGTCAAAGATTATTAGGTGTTTCTTAGTTGTTTGTTTACGTTTTCTAAGAGTTCATTATGTCAATTTATTAGCTGTCAAATAACTGAGTTTATTTGTTGTCAATAGCAAAAAATTGTAAGCTGTTTAGAAGTTGTCTTATGTTGGCTTTACTAGTTAAAAAAGCTGACTTGCACTATATATAGGAAGCTTGTACCTGTTGTATTATATTAGTGTGTGTGTATAAGAATTGAGAGATATAAAAGGAAAACTCAAATGAGTTCTTTGTTGAGAATTGTTTATTGGCTATTAACTAAAGCCAAGTTTTGAGAATGTTGTTCACCTTGGTTCAAGTGTATTTTCTTGATTCTTTAAGAAACAACAAATAGTTGCCCTTTCAACAGCAGATACAGAGCAACTTGTGCTACTTAAGCAGTTTGGTTGCAGAAGATGCTAAGTGAGCTATAACATCAACAAGATGCTCCTACAAAGATATTTTGTGATAACAAATCAACAATTGCTTTAACAAAGAATCCAGTTTTTCACGATTGCAGCAAATACATTAATATCAGACATCATTATACTCGAGACTTGATAATAGATAAAGAAATTGTGGTTGAATATTGTACATCAGAAGATCAAATGACAGATATTTTTACAAAGCCACTCAAAAATAATTTGTTCTTGAAGTTAAAAAAGACAAATTTTAAGGGAAGATGTTAGATATTAAACTTGGCTACTATTATTTGCTAAAGGCTGGTGGAACTCTTTGGAAAGCTTAATTATTAAGGCTTTGAATAGTCAAAGATTATTAGGTATTTGATAGTTGTTTGTTTACGTTTTCTAAGAGTTCATTATGTTAGTTTATTAGCTATCAAATAACTGAGTTTATTTGTTGTCAATAGTCAAAATTTGTGAGCTATTTAGAAGTTGTCTTATGTCAGTTTTAGTAGTAAAAAAAACTGACTTGCAATATATATCGGAAGCTTGTATCTGTTGTAATAATAGTGTGTGTATAAGAATTTGAGAGATATAAAAGAAAAACTCAAAACAAGTTCTCTTTTGAGAATTGTTTATTGGCCATTAACTAAAGTCAATTTCCGAGAGTGTTGTTCCTTGAATAAAAAAATTTTGTGAGCCCAAAATTTTATTTCTTGAGTGTTCATATTCTTTCTTGGCATCTATATTTCAGCATGACAATTTATTTTAATTGCCAACAGTTTCAGAAGTAACAGGCAAATTTGTTTTCGTGATAATATAGAAACCTTTGTAAGGCCCAGGTTCCCAGAAGTTGAAATGATTAAGGGGAGATAAGAAGATATTGTATTCCATCTTGTTATTTTATTTCTTATATGATAAGAGCACTGTTATTAGTGCAAATCCTTGAACTTTAGACCTTATACATGGATTGAGTTTAGCTTATCCACTTTTAATTTATCATTCTTGAAAATATTAATTGGTCATTAGTTGATTGTGTATTTGAGAAGCAAATTGTTTTTGCAATTTTGTCTTTATTTAGGGGAGCAATCAAATTCATTAATTTAAATATTTACATTATTTAGTACCTATCTTCTTCTTTTTTCATTGATATATGATTTCGTTTGCAGAAAAGATAAATGTTTCATCAATTAAGTGAGATTCATATTTTATAACCATTACATGATGATTTAACAACATTATACTAGATAGAAATATACCACAGGTTTGCACATCCAACCTCCTTTATTCATATCACCTTCGCAACCAGAAATTGGTTATGTCGACTCAATATTCATGGATCTTCAATCAGCTGCTTAGCTTAGCTTAGCTTCCGTAGCCTGGTTTAGCCATACATTAAACATAAGGTAGGAAATGGACAAAATACTTGGGTGTGGTTCGACAATTGGAGGGATGCAAAGCCCTCTTGTTCACAGATCTGATATTTCTTAGCCTAAAAATAGATTTCTGCACATACATTGAGAGTCGAAATTTTTAAGTTAGTTTTTGTAAGGTTTGAGTATCCAGAGATGCACACAGTGCACTGATGAAAATCTGAAAATGTTAGATATACTTCTGAAGTTCAAAAATTGAAACCACATTTCAAAACCCAATTAAAGGAAAGTCATCATTCCT
>JAJMLV010000003.1:51359744-51370979 GCA_027123465.1 Erythroxylum coca
CAAAAAATTGAGGATGTTGGCGGATTGAGTTCTGATGCGGAGGATACGGGTTTGATTCAATTTGAAGGACATTTGAGAGTTTCAAAAGGTGAAAGCAACAGCCTGGACGAATCTAAGGGAGGTGGTGTTATGGAAAACAAGGGTTTAAAATCGGACCGGTCCGATTCGACCGAAAAAGGTTGAACCGTCCAATTTTTTTATAGAGAGATTATTACGTGAAACCGAACCGAACCACTGACCCGTTCAAACTTTTTCCGGTCAGACCGGACGGTCCGGTCCGATTTTTAAAACATTGACCATTACTGGAGCACTTAAAAAAGCAAAACCTGAAGCTTTTGACTTCAAACGTATTTATAATAAAGGGAGCTTCAGCAGAAATCCAGAAACTCTTGCAACTCTATGAAGCTGACATTTGACACACAGAAGACTGACGACAAAATTATTTCCAGAAAAGGCTAACTTCATCAGACAGTTCAAAATTAGACGCTTCAAACCAAAGCTTCTGTTGGATAACTTAGAATTGCTAACTGTTAAATGTTATTATAGATTCTCTGATATCTTAAGCTTCATGTCTTTCACGTAGAAGTAAAATATTCCACAGTCCTTGCATTGCAATGCAACACTATTCAGGACTTCTGAGCAAATAGCTCACAAGAAATTACATCGTCCATGGATACAGCTGACTTCCCAGTACCTATAACTGGAACGATGTTGAATATGGGCTCTGTAGCAGTTTGAAGCCTTTCATCTACTTTAGGAAGTTCATCAAATGCATGTTTGAACATGTGTGATACCGTCTCCACATTCATGTTGAGGCTTGTTGGCAAGTAGATCCTCAAAATCTAAAAACGCAATTAAAAAGAGTTTTTAAGACTTAATAGTGGCAAGGTCATCAAAAATTAAAACAGAATGACAGGCACCCCCTCTTCTTTAGTATCTGTGCATATGCAGGTAAGAGAGCCATAATGTATGAGCTTCAAGATGCTTACGATTTGAGAAATCTAGGTTTAATTGCCAACACATCCTACATATGTAAAGAATGCAAGCAGGATCTGACAAGATAAAAAAGAAAGGCCTAAGAACTGACCGTTGTGTCCTCCCAAGAGAAATTGTTATCAGTAACCACTTTATCAAGAAGAAAAACACAAAATCTTGATACCGTTGCCATATTCTTCACCACGAAAGAATCCTGGTGATTCTTATCATTCACAAGGGCACTTTGAGGCTCTGAACATATTTTTGGAATGTGTTCATTTCTTACAGATATAAGAACAGCACATATCTTCCCACAGACAACAGATTTCTGAATGCAAGAATCATGCCACACCATATGTTCAAAATCCCAAGACTTGGTCACAATGGAGTTTGAGCTTTCAACAGTTGCATCAGTTGTTTCTGCATCCTTCGGGACAAAAAGAATTGGCTTTACTTCTACAAACGCTCTGCAAGAGGAAAAGAGATGAGTAAAAATACATCAAGAGAGGTGCTCAGATAGGGAAGTGACATATCACATCCTCTGTTACTCAATACAATTAACTAGACATGTCTGTCCTCCTTACATAAGGAGGGGAAAATGAAGTTCTTTGTGAGTTTTGATATTTGTTCTTCATAAATGGGGGAGGTGTGGTCTACATACAAGGAGATTTATTTCAACGTAAAACCTTGAGGCATTACATTTGTTTATTTCCGGTGAGTGATTTGCATCAAGTCTGTTTTAACATTTTTAATTTCAAAATATTTTATTCTGCGCAAACAGATGTAGATGTGGCAATACATATGGCTTAAAGTGCTACATAACACTCAAAACTGTAGTGAATCATCCACCACAAAGATTTCATAGAAGGAATTAAATCCTGCCGAGTGCAATAGACTCGAACTTTTGTTAAACGTGGAAGTCTATTTTCTAAAAGGTTTAATTTAAGAACTAATGAGCTTGTTCTATTTCATCCCTGCTTTTATACCATGTTCATCTCTGTCCACTTTTGCTAATTGTAATTTGCGGTTAGTGTTGCAGATACAAGGATGCTAATCAACCACAAAAAACTGCTAGTTAACTTGTCCTTACTATGATGTCAGTTTGCTGGGGCTAACAGAGACATTTCCGAAACTCTGGAAGGTAAGTGCTAATTACACAGAACAACCACCAGATGGCATTTCAACTTAATAAAACCACTAACCAAATTTCCAAATTCATGCATACGCATGTATCCAAAGAGTAACAAATCCCTGCATAATAAGTACAGGAATAATGATACATAGAACTCTATGCAATATGCATTTAATAATCATATTGAAAAACCTAATTCGACATGCAAAATAAAAATCACCTTTTTGGCAGAGAAGGAACAAGAACATAAAGAACTATAGGATCAAGAACTTGACACTTATTTCCATCTACTTCACGTAATCTCCTTTGTTTGAGGAATAACTCCTGCTTTTCTTGAATACTAATTCTCTCTGACAACGGAATAGATGTTGAACAGTAAATGGTAAAGAAGATGGCAGATAGTGATACTGAACAACCAAAGTTTTTTGCCACGGCCTCACTGTTTTCCAAGGCTTGTTCCAGCTCAGCAATGGGGCCCCCATTGCATAAAGTCATCGTAGGAGGGTCAAGGCCCAACTGCCCAGCCATGTGAAGTATCTCTTTATGCAAGGTTGCCTGGAAACAAAAATTTTAAGGAATAAATATTCAGCTAGTGCACAGATTGCGTATGAATGAACATAAAATTAGAGGTGTGTAATCGTACATAGTAATAATTCATTCCAGCAAGAAGTAAACTGTGAGGTAATTGAAATTAGCATGCCCATGTGAATTACAGCCTTACTACTAACCAACAGCCTTAGGAATGTTTCCTATTCAAATACACAAACTCAAGCTCTAAACTCATTACTTCAGAAATTGAAGGAAGTAGGCTTGGAAGCAATTAAATAGTCATTACATCAAAACACTAGGTTTAATGATGGAAAGTCATGATTGCTGCTCCCCATGCCTGAGTTCAGTAACATAATTTGCAATTTTAAGTAGATACAACTGGAAAACAAGCCTTTTTTAATAAGCATTTGAAGCCATCAAACTGCTTTGTAAAAGGTAAAATAAAAGTAAAAAAGCAACACCTGGCTATAGGGTCCAATGCAACTAGGTGCCCAGCATGAAATACTCTGGACATGCAAAACATTTTTGCTCTGGTCGTTTGTTACTAGAACTTCAACATATGCCTTCCCCAGACCTGCTTGTGACAAAGGCAGTTCTATTGTACTGCGGGAAGGAACACCAAAAGGACATTTCCCTTGTGTGACAAATTTTACATATGTCTCATTTGCCATAGAAAATTCATCCATATCAGCAATATATAGATGGATGTAGACAACATTCTCCCATCCAAAACCATATCCAGTAAGTTGGGATTGAATTTCGTTTAAAACAACCTTTAGATCTTCACCTAGAGCTGTCAATCAATAGCAGATCAAAATATTTAAAGATGTAGACACAGAAGCCGATGAAGGAGACCATGAAACGCAAGATATTCTGTATCTACCTCCTGTAGTTTTGTGTGTATCTTGCAACCAGCAACCAATGGAAAATGTACTACTTTTTGTTGTTTTAGACATATGAACCCTACTGGAAGCAACTGCATCAGTGTTCTCAACAATAGATTGGCTTGGACCTAGAATCGTTTCTAGGCAGTCACCTTGCACTTCAAAAACAAAACCCAATTTTTTTCCAGATATATCATCAGTCTCACGGTCACTCTTGCATTCCTTCTTTTCCAGATGAAATGCTAAAGGATGAATGATCCCAACTGGCGCAATGGAATCTGAAGAGTGCAGTACAATTTGAAATTCATCGAGCACAATTCTGGCATTCTATAAACTTGAAAAGTTATAAGGATGATCAAATCCTTAGGGAAAATAAACAACTGAAAGCAACCTTTGCAAGCACTTGAATCTAGATGATACAAATCATACATCATAAAGATAACAACTGCCGAAGTGAGAATACATAATTGAGAGCAACTTAGTTGCACATGATCAATTGAGTCTTGAGAATAACCTCTTTTCTATGATGACAATGGAAGTAGTAACAAATATTAATTTGAGGTGTTAGGCATCATAGACAAAAAATAAATGTCAGGATCCAGACACATTGTAATCAAAGGTAGCTAAAATGCTAAGCAACAACCTCTCAGAGCACAAGCCACATCCAAATTGTGCCGCATACCAAAAGGTTTCCTTATACAGAAAGGAACAAAAAAATGGTGCAATGCAACTAGCTAATAACTGCAACCATTATACCAATTGAATAATAGTTACAGATTAAACTTACAACAAAGAGTGGGCAGTCAAGTGTCAATGTTTCATATTCCCCTCCTTCACCACATACATTTATCCCATACAGCCTGCCAAGGGATAAAAGATAAATAAGGAGTTAAAGTGAAAATGACAACACAAAGAAAAAATAGTGGGAGAAGAAAGGAAAAATAATAATATACTCGTTCAACTTGTGCAGGTAAGGCTTCAACAATGATAGCTCTTTACCCAAATGCTTTGCAGGCTCTAACCCCATGGCTGCCACCTATGGTAGACCAACATCATATTCAATCAAGCATTTGTACCCAAATCTAAATAATGGTTCTACTGGTTCTTGATCTAAATAATCTTGCTCATGCATGGAAAACCATTAAGAGATATTTAATTTATAACCAAGAAACAAGAATTCCAGTTGTAACATTAAAAGAAAAAAACACAAGAGAAAAAAGAAAAAGGTGTCAATATTTTTACATAACTTTGTGTTTCTGGTCATTACCAACTTCACATTATGCAAACTAAAAAACTTCTTAACTTTAGCTACTAGAAGAGTAGAAGAACAAAACTTCAAATTGCCATACACAGGTGCCAAATGGCATTTTAAGATACTATAAACCAACACATATTACCAATTGCATATAGAGTAATCCATTAATGAAATTCATCAAAATGTAAACATAAAGATAAATAGGCCACACATTTTGTACCAGCAAACTGCAAACAATTAAGCATACCTTCACAGTGATAGCCACAATCCCATTTGTTATCTGCTTTGGGAAACGAAAGTAAATGGAGTTACCTCATACAAAGAAGACAGCCTGAAGATTAATTGGTGGTGATTCACCAGAGCAAGAAACAAATTACCATATCTTGAAGGAGCAAAGATTGATTTTGTTTCCATAAATATGCTAGGGATACAAGCCCTAACCTTGAACAAACACTTTCCACCCGTAGGCGCTGGTAATCAGATGCAATAGCACCAGACGATACTGCTTCGATCGAAGGTATTTGTCTTTTGACTTCACTTAATAAAACAAACATGTCTTCAACTTCATCACCCACAGTAGTCCTATAGTTAAGCTTCTGATGCCTATATAAAGCACAAAGATCATCAGGAACTATGATTTACACAATCTTAAAACTTTGATTCATAAAGCAATTCTATTTGAAATTCTTCAGCTTTCTTCAATGAAGCCTAGTTAGATTTCCAAGTGCCTACTATTGTTGCACGATAGATCAATGTTAATGCTAACTGTCAACAATTTCTCTACTAAAAAGATAAGAAATTTGATTTTCCAATGACAATTACAGTAAAATGTTGCTTGCCTGGTGGATCCTTGTATTCTCCTTCTGAATAAGGGCAACCCCATGCATTCCGCATAGCTAACAATTATCTGGTGCCCAACCTGTTATAAGCACCAAATCTTCCCTTATTTTCAAACATCAAGTACTCAAAATAGATACTAGGCATCTCAAATACAAGGATAATAACAGCATTTAAAGTGGAATCATTTTTCACTTACAAGATTCTTCTAGACCAATTGTATGATTTTAGATCATACATTATATGACACAAAGATAACAAAGATAAAAGCCAATTCTTTTAGCAATTGTATTTCATATGCAACCTAAAACTCCTTAGTCAATCCAAAAGAGTTTTTTTTTATTTATTGCCGGCATAATTTGAAGTACCAAAATAGTCCCACACAGTCAGATAAAGAGATGAAGAATGTTACAGTTTGGTACATGTAGCTATCCAACTCATCCACCGAGTCATCAAAAGGCATCAAATTCGCCAAAGCAACAATCTATAAAGAATCAACACAAAAACCGAAATTAAGAAATGGGAAGATTAAAAAAATGAAAAAAAAGGCATTTGCGACTGAAGAAGAAAGTGATCGGCATTCACTCATGATTTTCATTTTATTCATTTTTCACGGAAAAAAACATAAAAGAAAACGAAATCACCTGGTGGCCGTACTGAACGCATTTCATCATAGCGTAGCAGCTATCTTTGCCGCCGCTCACAAGCGCTACCACCTTCATCGTCGTTCACTTACACCACCACGAGGATTTTGACTTAAGGGCTTTAGAGCTTTTCAAATTGCTTTTGGTGAGCTAAGTCGTAAACTGGGACTTCTAGCCTTTCGTAACCTGCGTCAGTCATCGTGTTCATTATAAAAACAAAGATAAAAGACTTCAATATCCTTGTGAAATATCAAATTTTTGAAATCAATATTTTCAATAAATTGCCTTCCCAACAACTTTTAGACCTATGACATTTCATATAGATAGCGATGACAACTAGGAATAACTTAAAAATAATAAATTATAAAGATGTTATGTATCAAATAGAATAATTTATTAATTTTATTTTAAATTTATCATATTTGCTTATACAGGTAATGAGATGTAAATATGATACAAAGTCTTATCTCTCACTTAAAACCATTCAAATCAAAACTCATAAAAATGTGTTGAAGAAGAAGGTAAGTAACAAACCATCTATTAAATACAAACAACAAAGAACATTTGAGCTTACTTTGATTAGAAATTAGAGAAAGAGGCAAAGAAGAAATAGAGGGGAAGCGTTCATCCACTTCCTTGTTGTTGTTGATTCGAGTTTCTAATAGCTCGTATTAGTAAAGAAGTCTCTCAATTTTTCACAAAACTTAACTACATATATCTTCGAAAAAATAAAAATCTAAGCAATTTACTATTTAGAAAAGAAAATTTCAAATCTTGAATTTGCATAAGCGAAAGCTACTTCACTTTCAATCACACATAAACTTCAAATAATGAACTTGATTATGAAGTGAAACAAAATATATGATCTCTTGGATATTAAAACTAAGAATGAACTTGATTATGAAGTGAAACAAAATATATGATCTCTTGGATATTAAAACTGAGTAACAATCAAATCCATACATATACTCAAGAACTACATATTAGGTAATCAAAGCCAATCAACAAATCATCAGCATACGAACATCAAGTCAAACTGCCTATGTTGAAGTATGAACTAAAAATAAATTGATAAAAATATAGTTGGGCTATTTTATTAAAATAAGATAGTCAAGCCTAAGAGGTTTAAGTAAATAAGTGGCAAGAAAACCGAGTTGGTGACAACTACTAGGTAGTGGGTGCAAACTAGGGGAGATGCACAAAGAAGTTAGGGTAAGGAGAGAGAGTTAGGGTTATAGTGGCGAGTAATAAGTCTATTATTTATTAACAACTACATCAATACACAAAATGTCATTACTTTATTATATTAACAAAAAGAAGTCATTTTATGTAATATAATAAGTTCAGACTTAGACAAATTTTTATGTAATATTAACAAATGGACATACATGAGGCTGCATATGTAGGGTCACGATCGTGACTCCCATATCATGATCGTGACAGAGAGAAATTTTCCAAGGTCATAATCTTGACATGGGACTTTTCAGGAGCGAGTTTTTCATCTATTTTACGATTCAGGGGCATTTTTGGAACTAAATAAAGTAGCTAAAACCAAAAAAAAATACTTGCTAAATTGCCAACACTTGTACAATCTAATCTAATTATTTTTTTCCTCACTCCCTCAATTTGTTGACAAGTATATGCATGTACAATTATCGCAAACACTAAAATATGTATTGAATCAATAATATTTAAAGTCATAAAATAAATTCATAATAAACCCTAAAATGAAATTTAGAAACTCATGAACATGTTAAGTAACTTAGAATTCGGATTACACATCAAGATTGATGAAATAACAAAAGGAAAAGAAGAAAAACTTTGTTTAGGACTTGATCTGAAAAGCTGGAATTCCTAGACATTCTTCTTTGTCTCCCTTGTTTGATTCACTTTTTTGTGTTGGCTGTTGTCTTATCAAATTAACAATCATTCGAAGAGGGATCTTATGTGAGAAATTAATTATCTAATAGATGACTTCATATCTACTAGAAAACATTAAGGAAAGTTTTATGAATTGATTGCAAATCTATAAATTTCAGATTCAATACTAGTTAAGGAAACAAAATAGAGAAAGAACAAATCTAAGGCATTCATCATTGATCCTACCCTAAATTAATTGGCAGTTCACTTCTTATTTAATTTAATTGCTTTGTTTTATTATTCTATTTCAATTTCTGTTATTATGTTTTAATAAAATCTTGTTATCTTAGACATGTTAGGTTTGAATTGGTTCTTACATAATCCTCATAGAATAATACCTTTTGATACTGCAAGATATGATCTATATACTTGCCAGTATTGAGAGTTTCATTACATATAAAACTTGCTCAACATAAGGAACAAATCTTCTTATAATATTTCTCCAAGTTTAAGAGTAAAGCCACTCACAAAAAAATTTACAATTCTAACCTTAAAGACTCACTCCCTTTAAAAGGCATCAATGAATTCTTAAGATGCTTTTAGAAAATCTTAGATATATAAACATGTGAATATTCTCCTATGAAATAACTATTGAAAATATATGTATCTATAGGTTTTAAGACCTAAACTAGTTGTTGTAGCCAATAGTAGACTAGTGTAACACATTGGTCAAACAATGTACATTGAATTACGAAGGTTCACTAACCATTAACAATTGATTGACTAATAATTCATGTCAACTAATGTTACTAAGAGTTAGTAAATAAATTTTAAAAACTTTAACCTATATTGTTCAACCTATATTAATTAAATGTTCAAACATCATTTTCTTATTGCAAATACTTTTCAGTATGTTCTCCAAAGAATGTTTAAAGTTCAAGATGGTTTTCTTTGAAATCAAAATTGTAATCCCTTTTGATAAATGAAAATACTCTTATAGTTAATTAAAATGATGATGTGTTCATATATGGCAAACCTTTAAGATTATCAAATTGACTAAATGAAAGTACAATAAACATTGCAAATTATTTATAACCTTAGTGTGCTTTGATCTTTTTCCTTCACTTTGATCTTCACATTAAATTATGCAAAATTTAACTTTTCCTTAGCAAATTCATAAATGACTTTTGATTTATGATGGTTCCAATTTTCTCTTTTATTGCTTTCACCAAAAACAAAATTTAATAGTAGTAATTATACTTTGTTATCATTAAAACATTAATTGAAACCTCCCTTAGTTCAACATAAAGCGTTAGCTACCCCTCTACCCCTTCTATAATACAAGGATGCTTTAAGGCTAAAAAATAAGCATACTTGCTGAGCTTATCAATTATCATAAAAATTATGGAGCAGTGGTTCGAAGTTGGCAAGCTCTCAACAAAATCTATGTGCATATTATTCCAACAACCTATATGAATAGGATGAGATTGCAGCATACGTTTCTTAAGAAAAATTTTATACTTGCTATGTTTACGGGTTTGAAATTTCTTAATAAAATTCCTAACATCTTTTTTAATTCACTTCTAATGAATAAAGAGATTGTAGCCTCTTAATTGTTCCTTTGATTAATAAATATCCACTATTTGATACCAAGGTTCCACGAGACAACTTATTTATCCAGTCCTAGATGGACTTATCCCTCTTCCAACTTTCTTTAATCTCCTCTAGTAGATGCATTTGAACCTGAGATAACACTAAAGTATAAAGTTCAACACTAAAAGCTCTTGAGAGAATATCTATAACCCTATTTTCCCCTAATTCATATTTAATTTTAAAGTTATATACGAGTAGCTTAAGAAGCCACATCTATTAGAAGAGAGTGTGCATTCTTTGCTCTAATAAGAACTTAAGACTCTTATGACCACTAGTGATAATCCAATACCTAACTATTATGACCATTTAAAAAAAATCTTTCTAATGTGCAAATAACTATCAATGTTTTGCTACTAATGGTTTGCTCATAAATGCCAATGTGTGTCCTTCATGATTTAACACTGCTCTCATTGCCACATGCATTAGTCTCAACTATAAAAGGTTTTAAAAAGTTTGGAAAAGCTATAACTTCATTAAAGTCAAAGTTGTCTTTAATGTTTGGGATGCTTCTTCAACTTTTTTAAACAATTTAAAGGAAAATTTCTTAAGTAGCTTACTTAGGCACTTGCTTAAAATGCCTGATGAACTTTCTATAATGCCCTATTAAGCCCGAAAATTATCTCAAATCTTTCATATTCTTGAAGGTTTAGCCACCTAGAGACTGATTCCATTTTTTAAAGTTGCTACCCCTAAAATGGATATGATATGCCCTGAATATTCAATATGCAATGCTCCAAAAGTGCACTTATTTCCTTTGGCTAGAAGTTGGTTTTGAGATATGATTTCTAGGATTATTCTAAGAAGCTTGTGATGATCCTCAAATGTATGGCTACAAAATAGCTTATCATCCGCAAGTACTAAGATGAATCTCTTTAATTGTATTTTGAATAGCTCGTTATTAGACTTTGAAAGGTTAAAGGGGCGTAAGCCCAAAGCAGATTACTAAGAATTCATAATGCTCATCATGAGTCCTAAATGTTATTTTATGGAAGTCAAAAGGAAGCATGCAGATTTGATAGTAGCAATATCTCAAAATCTAATTTGAAAAACCAAATAGCTCCATATAATTCATCTAGAAGTTCCTTAATAACAGATATGAGAAACTTGTCTTTTAATTTGTTCCTATTTAACTCCTTATAGTCAATAAAAAGGTGCTAAGAGTTATCTTTCTTCTTAACTAGCACAACTGGTTAGGAGAAAGGATTGTTGTTGTGTTGAATTTTTTGGATCGCCTATGGCCCGAGTATTCTCAATACGCAGCGGAAAAGATCATAAAACAACAATAAGTATAACCGAAAACTATAGCATGTATAAAAATACCTCTTGACACGGATTTTCTTTTTCAGATTCATAGACGCTGCAATGCGCGAATTGTTAGAGGAGTGCCCTAAAGGCAATCGCCTTTGGCGCGTTTTTTACAAAGTTGTGTACAAATTTTATGAATAA
>JAJMLV010000003.1:51371454-51397849 GCA_027123465.1 Erythroxylum coca
TGCTGCTATTGCTATTTTGTTGTTACTATTACTATTTTTAGTTATTTTATTGTTAATGATATTTGTAAGATATTATTGGCTGATGTTATGATCATATAATATTTAGTTAAGTATTTAGACTTATGAATTGAGTAATTTATATTTCATACAAACATGTAAATTTAAGTATATTTTCAATTTATTGGGGCCTTTTTTTAATTTCGCCAAGGGCCTATAAAACGATAGGAACGACCCTGGTACTATCAGATTTTTCCAGACCCTGCTTCAATGCGAGACTTTAAATTGGACGTGACGATGATGATGATATTTATTTACCTATATGAAGATTTTAAGTTTATAAATAAAAAAATCAACTTTTTAAGGTTATCTTTTATTTAAATAGATATCACCTATGCTTTTTTTTTTAATTCCCAGACTTATACTGGCATCGTGAGAGTGAAAACACAATATGCAATAATAAATTTCTTTCATCTATTTTTCATTTATCCAAAAGTTATAAATTCTAATTTTATGTAAGCAGCAATCTCGCAATTTGATGATCATTAATAATAAATTTCTTTCATCTATTTTTTATTTATCTAAAATTTATAAATTCTAATTTTATGTAAGTAGCCATCTCACACTTCGACGGTCATTATGACCATAAGAGCATGCCAATGGAGAAATTTTTTCAATCAAAAGAGTTTTGATCAATTATAGAATATGGAATTGAAAAGTCACTAAAAGACGATGAATCTAAAAGACTGAAGGATTTGAAGGAAAAAGGTCATCTCTTGCAAGTTATTGACCTTCCCATCTTAGAAATTATTATTTATAAAAAAACTTCTAAGGATATTTATAATTCTAAAAAGAAGAAGTACCTATTTGGATGAACTTTTGAGAGGTCAATAGGTATTTTTCTCTATCACAAAAGCCTTTTTAAAAAAAAGAAAAATAGGTATTTGATTGTAAAATAAAAGAGCATTTTTTAAATAGATATGATTTTTTTGACAGTCAAAATATAATTTTTTAAGAAGCTCAAATTTGGAACTTCTTAAAAAAGCGTTTTTTAGTAGTTTTTTAGATCAATTAATGAGTCTATTTTTTAGTCCCTTTTGCCCTTATGTTTTAGACATAATTCCTACAATACTCACAAACTCATATTCAAGTTTATTACAATAAAATGTATAATTTATTACGTATTTAACTATTTACTCAACTTGAATATTTATTTTGAGATTTATATAATATTATTTGACTTTTTTATATGATTTAATATTTATTTTTTATATTAGTTTACTTATGTTATAATCCATATAAAATATTTGGTTAGATATATTTTCATTTATGTTTCATATGATTTAAAATTATATAATAATTAATATATTGTGTTTTGCATATTGTTTAATATAATTTAAATAATATTTATATGCATAAATAATTTTTATTACAAAATAAAATATAGTTAAATTAATAAAAGTGCTTTTTATGTATATGTTATCAAACAGTCTGAAGTTCTTTTATAAAAGTTGTTTTTTAATTGATAGTTAAACAGTCAACTAGTTTCTTAAAACAGCTCTTCTAAAAAAAATCTATTGTCAAAAACTTTACTAATATAAGCCAATCCAAACAGGCACTTAGTTAAGAGGCAATCCAACTCTAATTTCCTCATCAATAATGAATTGTCTATAGTGCGTTCTTGAAACTATTGCTCCATCGAGCATTAAAGCCTCAATATACAAAGTTGATTGATTACTTATATAGTAGTTAACAACCATTCAAACTTCTTAGTGTTGATTTCTTTTTTATTGCAAATGTTGTCCTCTTTAAACAACACTTGTTTGCCTTGCCAAAGTTATATAGAACATCATTCGAGGTGTATAGCTATTAAATGCCTAAAACTAGATCATATCCTCCTAAAGGAAGTATCAAGGCGTCAATAGCAAAAATACTTTGTAATTGCCATTCCAGTTCTTTACACATTCCATTATAAGGTAGCTTGACTCCCCCACCAGCAATAACTTTAAGGTCTCTTCTGAAAATTCGCAAGTTTCCATTTTGTATTATTGTCTACCAAGTTGTGGTGTTGCTATTATTGATGAGGATGTGCACTGATTGGCCTTTGTATACTCCAACCATTATCATCTACTTGAAATCCCTTGTTGGCACCCTTAACAAAACCCGCAAATAATCATCATCGATTGCCTCCGTCTTGCTTTCAATTTCAATTAGCTTCTCTTCCTCGCCGCACCAAAAACGTATCTCTTTAGTCCGCTTGATTTCTAACTCTTTGCTGCTGAGTTGCTTATGGTGTCTTAGTGGAGGCATATTCCATCTTGGTGAGTTGTTTTCAAGATTGAATTGAAAAGCAAAACAAAGAAGGTATTGGTGGAATGTGTAGAAGGCTTAGAGAATATTTTATAGTTCAAAAAACATCCAGAGGCAATAGCCTCTTATTTCTTGAACAAGGTACGTATCTGTCATAGTGTTTTGGAATTTAATAATTTGACTGATAGCTTTATTTCACGTCTCAATCTTTTAAGAAAGAATTCAATTCAACAAGTAGGAGTCTAATAGAATACCCAATAAATAGTAACTCCCAGTTTGATGTAAATGTTTCAAGAATTTGGAGTCTAACAGAATACCTATTAAATAGGGTACACTTTTAGTTTAATGCAAATCTTTGAAGTCATTGAAGATTTCTTGTCCAAACTTTTAAGTAATGACTACCAAATATTCACTTCTTATCGAGTCCTCCAAAGTCAGCATGTGTCTCAAAAGTAATTAGCTTTATTTCCACCACAAGAGTACCAACCATCCTAATTAGATCATAAAAAATTGTCCAATTATGCACATCTGACCGGTTAAATAAAAGATAAGTGATTTTACCGTATCATGTTAGTGCCGTGGAAATCTGTTGTTCCATAATGATTTGACGCCTTTTACCTTCGATGTTATGAGCATACTCGTTGAGACTACAGATTATGTACTCATTAATTGTCCCTACATTTGCGCCTCTTGTCGTGCCTTGAACATTGCTTTTTGCTTCCTATAATCCGATTAACCAGTGCTTGATTGATCTACACTTTTTATGTCGCTTGCGGGCCCCCCGTCTTCTTCAGCCATATTCAATGGAGAATTAGAATTTTCACCTAGGCTAGCAGCGAGCTCTCCCACCGCCTAATGCACAAATGGAAGAGAGGACAGGTGGAAGGCGAGAGAGAAAGAAGAAATAGATAGAGAGTATTTAATTTGTTATAGATTCATGTACTTTTTCAACAAGCAACCATAGCTGGCTCATATGTTCGTTGAGGACAACTGTTACTAACGGTAAAACTGAATGTGACAACATTAAGTCAAGAATAAGTTGCCATCTGCCCAAGTTTGATAAATGATACTAAACGCAACGACAAGGTTTTACAGTGAACCAAAGAAAAGAACGCGTCTTCCTTCTTGAAGCAGAAAGCCGTGGCAGATAAATTATCAAGTGTTAGTCTCTGACGCACTAGCTGAAAAGGGAAAGAATCTTGACAACAGATTAATGGATAAATGCAGCAACAGCAATCCCCGAAATTTGATAAATAAAAACCATGGGCGCCTGCCAAGCAACCCCATAAATTAACCGCACATGATAAAAACCAACTATAGTCTCAGAAACAAACCAAACGCTAAACAAAATAAAAAGGAGAAACAAAAGACATTGAGATGAGATAGCTCCTATCTTACAAATTTCTGACAATAAATAATGCTAAGTGTTCTAAGCTAACTTCAACTCAAGATCTTGATTAATCACCTCTTGGCAAACACCCCTCCTTTACAGGAACTTTTTGAGTCTCAGAGCCAAAAGGGCCTCCGTTTGCAATATTTTTAGTTGTTTGTCAAACTATGCACAGTGTCTGGAACACTTTGACGCAAGAAACATTGTATGAGAACCGCCATCGAGCTTTCAGATCCCCTTCTACCAAGGTCTACGTCTCCTAATACCCCATCCAAAGAATAATGATCCATGCAGTGTTTTCATTTCTCCTTGTGCACCTTCAACAAGGCCACCATAATAAATGAAGCTGAAATAGCTGACAAAAAACATATCCTAGTATGATTAAGTAGACATGACTTCCTGTGACTGAGGTTGTCATCTCCAAACATTATTTTCACAGCCTAAGTAACAGAAACTAAAGCACTAATCCCCAAAAATTCTCATATCACGACTCGCAAGTATTTCATGGAATTAGATAAGAGCTTCAGAATTTGTCGGATAGTACACATAATTTTCACATAAAATGGATCAATATTACTGCATTAACATTATGACTAACAAAGATGGGGTTGTTATATTGCTGGGTCTAAAGAGATCACTCCTCTCCATTACAAGAGTTGCACAATTTAGGAAAAGCAGCTCAATAGTCATATTTAAGCATTTTTTTAACTCATAGTCACAACTAGGTACAGAGCAATTTGATACCAATGGACAGAGTCATTTAGTATCTACAGTATAGCATACACGAACTAATTTCCCTATTCAGAAAGTATGTATCAGTGTGTAACTTGCATAATATAGTATGGTCCAGGAAAAAATACTCGAAGACTAAACCGCCAACTAAAGGAAACAGTAAAAAATGTAAATGGCTTGCCTGATTGAGCTCAGAATGGAGCCTCGAGTGATTCATCCCAAACTTCTGCACTTCCATTTGAAGCATCTTCAACATCTTCTTCCATTGAAAGCCTAATATATTCTCTATGGGCAAAGCGATCCCATTCTGTCAACGTTGGATTCTCTCGCTCCTGTTTTCCCACAATATCATCAAGGCTTTGTTACAAACAGCAAAGATAAAGTTTACAACAGTTTCAAATTTGTTGAAACTGAGCATAAGCATAAATTGATTTCTGAAATATACCTGACGAATCAGAAAAGGATCACGCGTTTCAAAGGCCATAAATTTATTAAGGTTGAAAAGTATGTTGAAAACACTTCCCGAAAGTTTACAACCTTTCAGGTCACGTAGTGTAATGTAGCTCTCATTCTGCATGCAGAAAAACTCCAGTGGTTAAAAACACAAAACACTTGCATAGAGAATGGGTCTTAAGCAATGTTGTAGAAAATAGACCCCCAATAGTCAGGTTCAGTATGTATCTCTAAAAATATTAACCGTATTTGTCACACAACTGCACCTCAATATTGTATTGAAGACACATAGAATTAAATTCAGACATACAAGAAACCTCTTATCATGCAGTAAACTGCAGCACACATTTTAATTATGCCTATGAACATTGTGTTGGGAGGCAGTAATATTACAGATGGCTGCTAGAAGCTTTCTCCACCCAAACATGCTTCCATGTATAATTTAAAACATTAAAGGAAGCATCGAACTACCAGTAAAATCACGAAATGCTAAAGGCAAACCTCTGGTCCAATCATATCAATTATCTGGCAAAGTATATCTTCAAAGAGCACAGGCTCTTGAGCCATGCATTCCATGCGATGCAACTGCTCCTCATAAAAGAACTGCATCTCATTACGTGTGAGAACTCCATTTCCATCCAAATCTATGCACTTGAACCTGAGACAAAATAGAACAATAAGGAATGAAGGGACACATATTTATCCTCTTTAATCTTTCTTCTACATTTCCTTTACCCAGTGTCTTTCCTCAAACATCAGATTTCATGAAATTATACTTGTTCCCCAGGAAACTGCATGTTCAGAAATTTGAACATGCAATTACTCTTCATATAGCTTTTAACTTCATAATCCTTCCGATGTCATTAGTAACCAATGCAAGCGAAATAAACAGAGAAATCTTTCAGTCAACAGAATAAGACAACTAACTGTACCAGTACTCAAGACTAGGCTCAGATGACTTGTCCTCTTCAGATAGTATGAAGTAAACGAAATCTTCATATCCCATCTTCCCTTCAACCTTACTTGTAAATTTTCGCGGAATCTGGCATAAATGTTAAACCATATAAATTAACATGATTTCAGATATTTTAGTAATGGGATCATACAAGTTTCATAGAAATAGAACCATCTGCAGACAAGAGGTAAATAATGTTGTCTTCGAGAAGAAAACCAAGATTTGATTAGCACAAACCTGAGAAAATATTCTATCCACAATCCGGTAGGTAAGTGCATGATTACCATATCTAATAAGGTTCTCCTTGTCTATCAGGAAATCATGATCTGTATCCAGCTCCCAAAACTTGCAGTATATCACATAAAAGTGTTCATAAGAGAAGTACCTGAAAACAGCATGTGCTAGTGAAGTTATGATTAAAAGGGCAAACCAAAAAAACAAAAAAAGCAACAAGCATCATGTCTCAGCTCAAACAAAAGTCTATCCAACATCTCTAGGAGACATGTCTACCTCAGAACTTTATTGATGTCTTCCTCTTCGTCTGCATATTGCATTGCATCAATTATGTTTCCACGTTTCAACTCCCTGAGGGTAAGATGACCATTTCCAGATCTATTTATGTAGTAAAATATTCTGTATATTACAGTTTCAGCTGAACATTACAGAGAAAAAAAGTTAGGCCTCCATCAAATGCAAATATCATTGTTTTCTCAAAAAGATGAACAACAATCTGTAGTTCAAAGCTCTAGAATTTGAAGTTATATGCTTAGGTTTAGAATATTTCATGTTATAAAGATTCTCTTCCAGCAGCTGCAAACAGTAGTTGCATTCAGCAAAAGACTCAATTACATTTTCCTTTTAAATCAACAGGAAAAACAATATAACTGGAGATCAATGACAAACCAGATTTTGATTAAAAAAAAATATAACTAGTAGGACAATAAGCAAATATTTCACATTAGAACAATTCAAACAGGACGCCACAGCTGAATTAAGGAAGGAATCAATCTTATTTCATTGTGATTGTGGACTAAAAGAAGGATGCGTTACAACCATACAGCCAAACACAAAGAACAGATGGTTCATATTCTGGGGTACAAACAGCCCATGACAGTCAGATTACTGTTACAGCTCACTTGCTCAAATAGATAAATAATCAAATGAAATGAGTCAAGTTCAACCAAAGTTGTGCTATGCTCGTCCACATCCATGAACAACTTCATCTATAAGCTTGATTAGAGACTTCTAAAAATCATCTAGAAAATTGTTTTCAGCTCTTGTAAAGCTCAATTCCTTTCCTTTTCGTACTCTTAAGTCGCCATTTTTTTAATAAGTCAAACACAACCTTGACATTGCTTGAGTCATATAAATCATCTCTAGGAAAAACATGATTGATAATTTTTACCCTTATATTGATCTCCAGGCCAACTCAAGTTAAGAAAATAAACGAGAAATTAGAAGAATCAAGCCCAAGCTTTTTAAAAAAAATTCAAGCCCTTGAGTTCAAGAAAATATTTAATGAATTTATCCTAGATAGAGCAAAACTCAACTCGGCAATTGCACCACAATGAATTCATACATTTATACTTTGGAGTTGTAACAAGGAATGTGGCAATTGCTTACAACCTTATCCATCAAGGCATCCACGCTAGGCTAGCCAAAACATCAAAAAATGACTAAACACAAAATTGGAATACTGCACCAACATTCTCAATACCACAATTACACCTCAGGATTTTGAGTATATGTCATCTTATGCTTATCATATAAAACTTTCCATTTCTGTACAAAGATCTGCACAATGCATTTTATTCTGCAATTTCAACAAGTACCAAATCCTACTCTGGCACAAGTTTATGCTCCAAAATAATAGAGCTCAAATCCTTGTAATTAGTAGCATTCTATAGATGATACATAATCTTAAAATGGCAAACTATAAATTAGTAGCATCTAAAAGACCAATCACTAAGTGTCATTATTTACAAAATCCAATATACTTTAAACATTAATATATGTTACGACTCGCCCAACATTCAAAAACATATAATTAGACTGTTTGCTGGCATAGGCAGCCAATGAACCCCAAACAGGTTGTCTACCTGAAAGAAAATTTTAAACTGTAGTTTAGACGCTTTACCTAAGACTACACTTGTGCCCCGCACTGCTCTCCACCCAAAGTAAATCAAAAAAAAGAAAATTATTGAAAGCCCACAGACATGATGACATATAGTTACAACCATAATCACTTTTGTTTTGCAAATGGTTGAAAAAAAAATCATCACTGATTAAGATCAATAACAACTAATCTAGAAAATTCAAATACAGCAACAGCAACAAGAAAAAGAATTCTTGTTTTAGATCAGGAACCTTGTAATCAGTATTGCGTTGCAACAAAGTTAAATAGTTTATAGAAGGCATAGAACAAACCATATCTTTCCTGAAACTCTGGAGTACTTTGTAAGAATTCCAATCCAGGATGGGTAGCCAACAGTTCCCGAAGCACAGGTTTGAAATCTTCCTGTAATCAATTTGAAATGAATTATTAATCATTTTAAAAGAGTATTGAGACAACAAATATCAAAACATATTTTCGATTTCGAACTTAGTATCTGAACAATTCAATATAACACATTGATGCACACCATGTAATGAACAACACAAGCAACAGAAGAAACACCTGGGTAAGGTACTTGAGATCAGGTTGCTTCAGAATTGTATATATCTGGGTCGCTATATCCATTGTCAGCATGTTTCGATTTATCCAGTAATCAACAAAAGCATCCCTACAAGCAAACGACATGAACATTTGGACAATGCTATATGTACAAAGGCAAAGCCACCAATTAGCAAATACAAAGCAAACTAGGAATACTGCTTTATATCTCAATTGGTTCATAAAAGGTTATGTTTCAAACTTGTGACACTTGCAATTAGACATCAGCCTATGTGAAAAATAAGGATCTCTACTGATGCTTTCCTTAGCATAGGGCACAGTATAAGAATTGTCCTAGTCCTCAACAATTCTCATCTTAATCAATTCAGTAGTAGAACAAAACCAAGCTGATATATTACCACAACCAGGTAGCATCAGTGATTTGTCAGTATACAAGGTTATAGGAAATTCGCTCTAGATTTCAAGCTAGTCAAAATCAGTGAATTTTCACAGATATAACAGAGCTTTAGAATTAAGTAGTCAGAACCCAATATCAGCCTACCTCCAAAACTTAACTGGATCCTGAGTTGGAGAATAAAATTGAGACTCCCTGTAGTAACTTTTGAAAAGATCTAACATAAAATTATCAAAATGATATAACCACCCAGCTTCAGAAATTGTCACTCACAGCATCAGTAGCATGTTAATCATAAAAGATATCATATTCTTCCAAATGGATAGGGAAAAAACTTGTTTATAATAGTAATGAAATCGACAAGTCATAATTAAGACACTCATCAAGAAAACTGCATACATTATCAATTATACAGCTTGAAAACTATGTTTGCAAAGTAAGACACTGTACCTCGTAACAATTCCAGTACCATTCACATCGATCTTTCTGAAAAGAGCAGTGCAGAAGAATGATGGTAGCTTGCAGATTTCCTTGGTGACTGTTTTGAATTCTGAAACAGAATGCAAAGTTCAGATGAGTTCATGATATATCATACATGGTCATGCAATATGCATATCTCACCATGTATCTGCAGTCCATCTTGGCGTCCATAGAAAAAGTGATTGATCATGAACAAGGACTGTTCTTTCAATTCATTTGGCGGTGGACGACCGTTTCGGAAGTAAAACTGCAAGAATTGAGAGAAACAATTTTCATCAATCCTTGTCTCAATTAAGTAATTTGAGCATCAGAGGAAGGAGGTACCAACAAATGCATAGATATTTCACAACTCAGTCAAAGATCTTGAAACAGGAAAAAAAAAATCGAACCTGAGGTATGACTTCCTTTACAGGCTCACTAACTACTTTTAAAGGAGAACCTAAATTAGAAGGGCCAACCCTTTGCTTCGTTATACGTGGAGAACCAGAAGTACTTCTAGGTGAAAGAGGAGGCGTGCTCCCCGATGGAAACATGGAAGGTAAGGAATTGCTTGTGGCTGCATTTGTGCTAGAAGAGTTACAAGTGACATTCAAGGGAGCGCCTGTTTTGGCATCATTAAGCAATGAAATGACCTATAAAAAGGAAAATCAATGAATAAGTAGCCATATCATCCACGGAATAAACTCATTTTCCAAGAGAAACATCACTTTCAAGAAATTCTCATAAGGAACATAAGAAACCAATCAACAAAGTAAGAAATGGGCCATAAAAAAAAATTCTCATCCTACAAATCTCAACATATGCAGATCCATACACAAAGTCTTCATCAATGATTGAAGGGATCATATGGCTAAATCATGTAGCCAAAAAGATTGTTTCAAAGTGGAAAATGAGCACAATCTTTCTGACTACATGCAGTTAGGGTTTCTCGCATCCCAAGAGCGGAATTACTATTGGCACCACAGCCAACATGCATTATTAAGGGTGCTAATTTGTTAAAAACAGAAAAAAGAAAAGCTGGAACTCTTCCAAACAGAAATATTTGACGCCAAAAGCACAGTTTCGATAAAAGCTGCCACTTCTGCAACTTCATAAAGCTCCTCTTCAGTCATCTATTCAATTCCGTTCCTCCAACTAACACGTTGAAATTGCTCATCAGTTCCCTTAATAACAATCCACACTAAATAGCGTCTTCAGGACATTAAACAATCACCCAGTAACTGAATCATTCACAAAAATATAAAACTTCTCGAAATCTGAGACAACACAGAACGATAACATAATGCGAGTCATTATTCGTTAAAAAAAAGGAAATTAAAAAACAAACCAGGCGGTTAGCGTCAGGAAGCGCAAGCCACTGCTCAAAGAGCTGCTGAGCAAAGTCAGGATAGGATTTGAAGGCCAACGGAGCAACCTCTGGCAACTGAAGCAAATCAGCGTCGAAAATCGCCACATCTCCGACAACACCGGTGCTCGCCTCCATGCCTAATAATGCCAAATCGGACCAAGCCAAACATATAGATCGCCTCAAGCCCTAGGTTTCGGTAACAAGAACTCGGCCAACAGCTTGATCGAACGAAATTCTAAGCTCTTTAATCAATTGAATAACGAACGATTTACAGCGATTGTGAATCTCAGATTCGGAGCACCAGAAGAACGAGCAACCCTAGATCTTTCGCGGAAACGAGGGAATTAGTGGTTTGGATGTGGATTTTTGAGGGGAAGAGAAGTGATTGGGAAGCGAGAAAATGAAGGAAAATGCGGGAAATGAGCGAAGGATGCGAATGAAAGGACGGAGGATTAGCTGTGAGATTAGAGCAAAGAGTCGGGAGAAAGAAAAGAGTAATTTTTGATAAAAATGACACCTGAAAATGGTGAACTAAAGACGAAAGGACACGTGTCCCGTCCCTTACGTCTTTTTTTTCTTTTTATTTTCCCCTATTATGAATTTTTTATGTGCTTCAAAGACTAGTTTGATTCTCTCCTTTTATATTTTTTTCTCTCCTTTTATTTATTTATTTACTGAAATAAATTGTTGGCTCACAATTGGGTTGTGCAGGTACGTCATATTTTTTGCAAAGGTAATCGTTGCACAGATTGATTAGCTAACTATAGCTATCGTCTTTTTATTGGAGTTCATTAGTTTCGTGAGCCTGTAGTAGGTCTCTTTTCTTTACTGTCTGCTGAATCGGTCGGGATAGTATTGCCTCGTACCACTCATTTGTAGTTTACAGATTCGGCGATTGCCCCGTTTTCTTGATCACAAAAAAAAAACAATTGTCTGTTCTAGTCGAACTATAAAGTCAACACAAATTTCAAAGACTGCACCGTCCGCGGAGTGAAAGTTAACAAACTCAACTTTCATTTAACATCTTAATTTATAAGGTCGATTTTATGGACTGAATCAAAGCTGCCTTTAGATTTTTACCAATAAAATCATGTGTCTTTCCAGAGTTAGTGATGATCCGATGTAAATGTTTATATGCATCTGAGCAAAATCATGTCCAAGCCCAGAGCTGTTTCTATCTTGCAGTTATAAGCAATGTTTGACAGTGAGGTGGTTCTAGCACCTGGGATCCACCTAACCATTATTTTCTACAACTACAACTGAACAGGGTAGGAATATCTATTTTGAAGCTTAAGATTACAAGTAATGTCTAACCATCACACACTTTCTTTCTCTTCAAGACTTTAAACAACTCTATTAGAAGGAGGAGTGAGTAAAAATTTGTATTTGGTGTCTACATTTCTTGCAAAGAAGACATCTTTCGGGAGTAGGCCCGTAGAAACAAAATCATGTGTAAACTTTCCTAGGAGGAAAAGTAAGTAACTCGTCTTCATCTTTATCCAGAAGTAATGTATTTGTGTTTCATCGCTTTCGCTTGTCCGTGCCAATAGTGAGGTTCTCCAAGCTCCGAATCTGGTCATCATGAGCCGCCGCAACTTGGGAATGTGATGCTACTTTGGATTCAGCTCCAGAATGGATTCTTTGAGTGGTGGAGAGAGTGCTACTGTTTGTGAAGAGCCAGCTTGATCGACTCTCACTAGGCGCGACAGTAGAACTTAGCCTACTGCTTGAAGCAACGGCCTTCCTGGACAAATTGCCATTTCGGGAGGAAGTACTACGGCCTCTCTCTAACTCAGCATGCTGGAAAAGGATTAAGATATGTAAACAGTGGCATAGACTAGGAGCCCTAAAGCTCTGAAGCTAAAAACCTGTCCGAGTCACTAAGGGTGCAGAAATCATTTTCATTTACTTACCGCGTCTCTAGACAATGTTGCATCTTCTGATGTTCTATACTTGGCACGATCACCATGAAGCCCAGAAGCAGAAGAATTTCTCCTGTTGAGGAATTCAGTTGTACCTGAAGGTCTGTCATGGGAGTCTTGTCCTGCAATAAACAACAAAAAAAGAGCAAAGAATTGAGTATTCTGAAAGAGGAAGGAGAAGCAGTTGCAAAAATCAATCCTGGTGAAAAGGACTCTCAGAAGGATCATAAACTTGGGGGTTATTGGCGAAAATCATACTGTACTAGCTCATCCCAAAAAGTTGATTGTATATTTCAATATAGATGCTTCTATCCACAGTATGCACAGTTCAAATATATCAACATCACAGGCTCAATATTCCACTGTATATCTTCCTATCTTGAGAAGGGACATACCCGGAGCCTTTTCTGTTTTCTCTAGAGGAGGTCGGGGTCTTGAACCTGTCCTGCCACCTTGATGCTGAAACAGACACAAGTTATCCAGAAGAAGAAGTTGAAAGAAAACTACATTACAGATATGAAGCACGTACCCGTTGCCTAGAACTGGAACCAATTTGGGGATACTTCAATATTGTCCAGTCAAATACATAGTCAAATTGATATCCTGCACAACAAACCCTGTTACAAACTCAGACAAGGCCAATCATCTGATAGCCTAAATACCATGCCTTTTTCTTATACCCATTCTGAGCTACCAAAGACGGAAAGCTAGTAATTGCTACTATGAGGCAGGAAGAGTAGCTAATTATCAGAACAAATTATTTTATACCGCCTAACCATATTAAATTTTACCTTCTCGAACAAATAAATCTCGAAAAAGCCTCTTCAGGTATGAATAATCTGGCTTATCTTCAAATCTTAATGATCGACAATAGTGAAAGAATGATATAAATTCTGATGGATATGACTTGCAAAGAGCCTGAGAAAAAAATACACATTTAAAGTCATAAATACAGAACGAGTTGTATATGACAAGATCTAGCTAAAGTAAAGATGCCAAAGAAACAAGTGTAGCATTAGATATTGTTGCAAGTCAATAACTAAAAGGTTTAGTCTGCTTTAAGTATACTTCTGTATTAGATGTAATCATCAGTCTGTCAGTTTGAAAATTGTGATACCTCAATAGGAGTTAGCATCTTTTTTTCACTGATTTTATCATACTTCTGCTTTTTCGTCCCTGCTTTAAGGCCCTGCCAAGGAAGGCTGATGCCAAAAATACATAAATTTAGATGAAATGCTCCAAATGAGCTACTGCAATGAATTTATGAATAATAAACGCTCCAACAGACTTTTAAATATAGCTAGCATAATAATCTTTCTTTTTCCAACCTTCCCCTTAGGAAATACATGAGAACATAACCAAGAGATTCCAAGTCATCTCTTCTGCTTTGTTCTGCATAGAAAAGAAAAGTGTATGTTTAATTGAAGCATGTGTAACTTAGAGCTGAAATTCCTCAATTAATCAAAACCCCAATAAGAAATCACTCCACCCACCAACTCCAAGGTGAGTGTTAATACTAGCATAACGAGCTGTGCCTGTAAGATTCTTGTTTTCCCTGCGATAGTACATGAAATCCACAGCTAAGTAAGCAATCAGTCCTATCTTTAGTTATGCTACAAAATACGAAATAATGCAAACCAGCATCTTTGATAAAGCAGCAATCACACAAAGTGAGAAGACTCCTAGGATTTGAACTCTGGTAGAAGAGGAGGCTTCTAACCCTCTCTTCCATTGAACCACTAAGGTCCAATATTTGACAAGGAAAATTACAACATCAGATTTTTCAAAATAACTTTCCATGAGTGCCAGCCAAGCTCAAAACATCTAATGGAAGATACTCATCAACATGCTTTTTGGCCTTGCAAATTACACATGCTTCACATGCAACTCTAAAGCTTAAGCTGTTAGTTTAGGTTCGTGGATGGAAATACACTAGTCTAGCAACACTATGTCTTTGACAAAACTAGCTGAAAACCTACCATGCAATAGAAAATGGTTATAATGCAATACAATGAAAGCATAGGTAATACCTATATGGTATGTGTTTATGAGTTTGAAGATCCTTGTACTTTTTTGCAAGGCCATAATCAATGATGTAAACCTGTTACACAACCAACAAGAAATAAGTTACTGCATTCTGATTGATTAAGGAAAAAAAAATCCTCATACAGAAACGATCTGGAATACTGTAAGGCAACACTCATTACCAGGAAACTAGATTATGAATGAAAACAACTGACATGTTCTAAAGCATCAAAAAATGTCAAGAAATTCATGAACTTCCTTCCGTATTTCATTCAGCAATTGCATAAAAGCCCAAATATTCCATAATCCCCCATGTCCAAGATATATGTATGATCTCATATGCTATTGATTACAAAATAAAAACATGGATTTCAATTATCATTTCCTATGTTTCCACTTTTAAGCTTGGGTTGCTTGACATGTCATAACACTGTATCTGTTTGTTTAATATGCTTACATTTCAGGATGAGAACATTAAAACATGACAGACTGATGTGGGATCATCTATAAGGCAATCAAACTACAGTTCATATATAATGGAATTGCTGCATGAGTCTTTACCTGATTGGCTTTGCGTCCTAATCCCATGAGAAAGTTATCAGGCTTTATATCACGGTGGAGAAATGCTCTTGAGTGCATATACTCGACTCTGTTAATCTAAAGAGAAATATAAATTTTAAAATATAAATATTACAGCGGTGCTTATTTAGCTATAGAAATAACTACCATAAGAGAGAGGTATGTCCGTACCAACTGATCAGCAAGCATCAATACTGTTTTCAGAGAAAACTTTCGGTTGCAATAGTTGAACAAGTCTTCAAGACTTGGCCCTAGGAGGTCAATAACCATGCAATTGTATTCACCCTCAACTCCGAACCATTTTAGCTCAGGGATTCCCGCTTAAAAAGAACAAGAAAGTTAATTAGCAAAAAGTGGAAATAAGCATCAGTTCAATGTATTTCTAGTTTTTTAATCACAATTTAATCTCAGCAAGGCAAGAGATCAAGAACTCACTCCCTCCTTGAAGAAGCATGTAAACTTTAGATTCATAGTGAAGCTGAGGGTGCTTCGTCTTCACAGGTTCCTTAAAATTGACAGAAAATGAAACAGATCACTAAAAGTTTGAGAAGATCCAAGCAATTCCAAGATAATACCAAAAACTTAATCATAGCCACCTCTCAAAGTTTGGTTTTTCCATAAAGCCGCTGAAGTCTCAAAATTCCAGCTTCAATTAAATTATTCTTGCACACATGGTTATTCCAAGTTATACGCCATTAATCCATTAAACCAAATCCTTGAAAACATGTCCAACAGTTTAGCTTTTGTGTATTTCTTATAGACACGGACATAATTGTATTGATGATAATTTTTTCCTTAAATATATTGTTAAATTCCCCTCACAAGAACCAACATTATTCCAGAAGGAAGATAATGAGCTTACAAAAATGAGGTGAAAGATGTTGCTAATTCAAAGTAATTTTTGCATATGCAGAGTCTTATTATTAGCCAACGGCTGGATTTACCAGACAGAGAATCACCAATTAATAGAACACCCAGATTACAAATTTAAATCAAGCTTTTGGTCCCCTTACCAGCTTTATTCCAACTTCCTCTCCACTCTGTATATTAACACCTGTATGGAATCAGAAACAAATAACTTCATGATTGCCTTTTTTTTTTTTTTTACAAAGGAACTTCATGATTTCTTGATTGTATGCAATGTGATAGAATTGGGTTAATGAATGGACAAACAACTCACCAAGATATAGCTCCCCAAAAGATCCACCACCGATTTTCCGCCCCATTTTGAATTTTCCTCCAACGATATGATCCATGATTGGAATTTGACTCTCACCAAATTGCAAAAACAACTTAAAATAGCAATATCTTTCAGCACTGGGTTTTCAAAACCTCTATCAGTAATAGAGAAAAAGAAATGGCAGGGCGAATCTACAATTTGAACATATGAATATAAAGAACAAAAAGAAAACGAAAAAGAAGAATGAGGAAGGAAAAAAATTACAAAAGAAGAGATTTAATCGAAAAAAGTGCAAAATTATCATGAACGGACCACATTGGCATAGAAACCATCAACTCGGAAATAAAAGAATTGTGGTGGGATTAATCAAAACAAACATTGGAATGGTGGAAAGCTTCCATCTTTCTTGAAGCTTTTGACATTAACATAAACGAAACGAGAAAGAAGAAAGTAGAAAGTAGAAAAAGACCAAAAAAAAAAGAAGAAGAAAGATGGTTGCTTTCCTAATCACAAGGAAACGAGTTTCATTCTCTTCTCTTTCTATTTTTAAGCAAAATCACTCTCTCTCTCTAAGCTATTCACGGTTGAGGAAGCCGGCCTCAATTCATGCACGTGCCTGAGCCCTGGCACGTGACATAGCACATTTTGAGTGATACAGATTCCTCACGTTCTTTGTCTCTGTCTTTCTCTGTCCGAAACCCTCCTCACCACTTCATCAATCTGCAATCAACAACTCTTTGAATACTTACATGAGGTTCGACTCTCGAAATACCCATTGTTTTACACTAGCTTTTCGCTTTCACCGACATGGGAAACCGACGAATTTTTTGAATTTCCCATAGTTGAGGAATCGTTGTCGTTCCACGGTAACTATGTTGCTTTGAGCACTGTTTTCGTAATTCTTTATTCGTATTATTTAAGAGAGCAACCATATTTTTTTCCCTCACAGATTCTGGCGTTTTCAAAAGGTCAACTTGATCCTGACTTTTGACTGCGGATTGAACCCAGATGAGTGGCGAAGATACTTTCTCAGGTTCTGATTTGTTAAACCAATTTGAGCTCATTTTGGAGTCTGATCCACTAATGTAAGTGTTTCTTTACTACTTTAGGACTCTTGTGCACTTGCTGTTATTAGAAGCATTAGTAGAGAATGCAATTCTAAAATGGTTATTTCGGCTAGTGAACTTTTATTCCTTAGCATTTTGGTTCAAGACAAACACTAAACTGTGAAATGTGCTGTTCTAAGTAGCCTCCTCAGAATCCTTCACTATTTTCTTTCAAATGTCCCAAAAAATGCTAATTTGCTTTTTAAAGATTATTGGATATTGTGCTAGTGGTGGACCATGACTTCTTTTATAATCTTTCAAATCTGATAAAGGTAATTAGTTTCATAGAATCTTTCATGTGTTTCTGAAATTCGAAATGGTTTTATTGTTCATTCGTGGTCGTATGTTGCTGTTGTTTCTGTTGCTACTTGTTTCTTGACTTTATCGTATTTTGATACAGTGATGAAGTTGGATTCATTCACCCATCGCAATTTGAGCTATTAAATTCAGAAGCAGGCTCCTCCTTTTCTGAGACACACATCGGTGACTCGAAAGAAGAGAATCCAAAATTTTGGATTAGAGATCATAAATTGGGAATTTCAACCCATCTTCTTTTTCAGTTATATATGGCAGCTAAAGATGCGTTTACAAGGGCACTTGCACAATATAGAACATTAGAGGGCAGATATAATGCGTCTTCATCTTCACTGGACACTCTTGAAAGTGAGGTCATGAAGCATAGCAAGTCAATCTTATTGTTAAGCTGTGATTTTGGTACTGCATGGAATTCTAGGTATTCCTTATCTGAAATCTGTTCTATATGGAACTTACATGAATTTGTATGCATTTTCTTTGATCATCTATTCTTCAAAGCTTTCAAGCATTTTTTTTATTTCCCGCTTAGTTATCTTTTAAAGCACTAATTATACCATTTTCTTTTGTTCATTTTAAATAGTTTAAATTTGATGTGATTATTTTGCTTTTGCTTGCAAGGAGGCATGTTATGCTGTTGTCCTTGTTAATTATTTGTGTGATGTTGTTAAATGTGCTCTTATTAGCGTTTTTTCCGCCGCTAAACATTGAAGTCTTCTCATAATGAGAAATTTGATAATTTCTTGATGAATGCAATGTGGCCTTTGGCTACTGTAGAAGGCATACTCAAGAGTATGGTTTATTTCTCTATAATTTTATGGTGTAAAGATACAGATATTTACACAAACATCTGTAAATATGATAATATACTTATGGTTATTGATCAGTATTGATTCTCCTAATCATAAGGGATGATCTTCAGGGATGACTACTCTAATAGCTACAAATTTAGTAAAGATCAAGGGGTTTAGGTTGCTTATTCTTAACAAACATTTGGATGACAGAGGACACGTTGGACTGCTAAGATGCTCAGATAATGTCACGTGAATTAGGACAATTTGAAAGGACAAACTTTGAGGGCCTATTTTGTCTTGTAATATCAAATGAATTTCATCTAGGTTTCTCCGTAGGGTCTAATGATCAACCTTTAATGTTATCCTCAATGGAGACTTAAGCCTTGGCCTAGAAAAAAGTAGGCCCTTGCTCAACCCCCCACAAGCAGAAGTTGAGTACACAAACAACCTACATGTTCAATGTGTTCAAGTTGTCACTATCACATGTTTCAGGATACATTCAGCCCAAAAAGTTTGAATTGTTGGGTATTTGTCAGTACTATATCATATTGCAAGTTAATCCATCATTATTAACCTAACTATGTGTTGAAGTATACTTATTAGTCACTTGGTCACAGGAAACTGATAGTTTCAAAGAAGCAGCAGCTTTCTGTGTTTATTGATGAACTTTCCCTCTCAGTCCTTGTTCTTTCATATTCACCTAAAAGCGAACAAGCATGGTGCCACAGGTAATATTTTCATTTTTCACATGCATGTATGAAAGGCTTCAAACTGTTTCTTCTTTAATATCGTTTAAGGAATGACTCTTATCATCTTCGACTATTAACAGGCGGTGGGTAATAAAGATGGTTGCAGAAAAATGCTCGACACTGGAAGAGATTATAGGGAAAGAATCAAAGCTAGTGCAGAAAATAGCCGAGGTTTTAAAACTCAGTCAGGAACTGCATACTTTGAGTTAAATAAGGTTTAGATACTTTTCAGTGTAAAATTTGATCAAATTTTTTGAGAGTTCCATTTGTAAATTTGTTTCTTGTTAGGATATCACCTTTAATTTATATAATTAGGGAACTTTTAATGGGGAATGTTCTGCACAATTATAGCTGTTGATTTATTCTTTAATGAGCTTGTGGAGCCACATTGCATGCAGTTCCTGATTCTGGGCTCATATGGCACCATATTTGTTAAACATTCTCTACATCAAGCAAAATGAGCAAGGAGAGTTTGTCTTTCATGAGGTCTCTTAGTGTTTTTTGTTAACTTTGTGCAGAGATCTAAAATGAATTATCGCGCGTGGAACCACCGTTGCTGGTTAGTTACATACATGACAAGAGAACAGGTTATTTTCTATGATTATCATGTCTGTGCTTTTGATTAAAGCCTAGCCAGTCATGAATCTCTTTTGACTAAAGCCTAGCCAGTCATGAATCTTCATTTAAAAGCTGATGATAGTTACTTGCATATAAGCATCATTTCTTTCTTGTTTCTGCTTCCAATTAGTTTCCCTTTGGTGGGTTTCATACTAGTCTTGGAAAATTGTTGTCCTTCAGTTCCTTTACTCTAATTTTGCTAGTTATATATGTTGGTTTGTTCAGGTGCTAGATGAGTTGAAGAAATCTAGAGATTGGGCTCGGTTACATGTTACTGATAATTCATGCTTTCATTTCCGCACGGTGAGTTTTTCAGAAACATTTGAATCTGGTATTAAAGGACAAAGAGGATAGGGGAGGGTGATGCCAATCAATCTAGTTCATACCAGATGTGTAATCTGATTATCTTTCTTCTGTTTATTGCCTGTACTTAGATGCTTCTAGCATTACCCAGTGCTCAATTTCAAGATACTTTCTGTGGTAATTTATAAAAATAGCAGGCCTTTTATATATTTGTCTGAATTTTTCAACTTCTGTAATGGAAACAATTGTTACTTCTTCCCTCATGGAAATCAGATGCAACATTATCTTTGACAATGATTTGGTAGTCTGAAGTCTACAGTTGGAGCAATCATAGAATATGGATGGCTTTTTCTTTGATGACCACATTTTGAGTTCTATCAACTTGCAGCGGTTGCTGCTCAGGATTCTAGAAGAGTTCTGCCATAAACAGGAAGATGAAAATGTCAATAACACGCTTCAAACTTATCAAATATGGCAGGTAAAATGTTTATGCATTCATCAGCAAGTTTCCTTCATCTTTTAAAAGCCAGTTCTGTGTCTTTGTATGTCATGCACATACATTTTCGTTATCCTACCTTTAGTGGGACTAATGTTGATGCAACGACAACCATATGTTTCTTCAAAACCTGATCATCTGTCCCCACTTGATGATTTGCATTTTGCATTTGTAATATTTTTGAATCATATCTTTTCTTTTAAGTGCACAATAAATATCAAAGGCTATCCAGTTAATAGTACTAGTAATGTTGTACATATTTCACCCATTTTGACTTAGCTGTCTGTGATCTTCATAATATGTGCATGTGACAGGAGGAGCTTGATTGGGTTGCAGTTTTGATAAAGCTCTATGCAGGAAGAGAGGTAAACTCCTCTCCCTTTCTTTCTCCCCTTTGCTATGTAGCAATGTCTTCAGTCATGTCAATGGATTGGTTAGAATAGATGTTAAGATCTTTTATTTTGTAAAAAGTAATAATTTGTGGAATTTGGGGGCAGTTACTTCTTTATCGAAGAAGGAATTTTACTCATTCAAGTAAGTGCAAAGTGGGCCACTTTTACTTAGTAAGCTCTAGGGTAACTTGTTTGGATGATATGTTCCTTCTTTAAACAAGAGCAAATGGTAACAGTTTCAATGGAGTTGAATAATTTGTATGCAGAAATGGTGAAATGATCTCCTAATCCAACGGCCAACTTCCAGTAGTGCTGTATTCATCCTTGGATTACCTATATGGTTTTATCCATTCAAGGATTTGTTGTCTTTCTACAGGCTCTGTGGCTTCATCGCCGTTTTCTCTCATTCTGTTGGATAAGGCATTTCACGACTGATGTCGGTGACTTACCAAATTGTTCTCAGCACGACTCCAACATAAACACAAATATCTATATGTTTCTGGATAATGAGCTAGCTCTGGTAACTTCCTGTTCAACCATACCTGATAATGAATTTGAAGATTTTCAGGCCCAAGCATTACATGCTGCAACTTACATATTGTGGTTGACAAAGGTAACATGAGTTATGTTTGATTGCCTGCTATAGTGTTAAATTTCGTTCTTCTAATAATGAAGAGACTAAATGTTTGCGCAACTTTTTTGTTTGCCAGCAAACCCCCAAATTCCGTGACATTAGAATCCGAGAGAAGCTATCAGCAACTAATATGAAGTCCCTGCTTGTTGTAACATGCCCTGAGAGGTCCTGCCTTTGGGAGAGTTTAGCACTAGATTGATACGAGGACCAAAAGTATGTCAATACTACTGTGATAATCATGTTCAAATGTGGGACTGTTAGAAATTCTTTTCTAATGCAGTGGCTGTATAATCTTCAACTTCATGTAGATGAATAATAACTTGAGGACCCGAGATTTACATGTTAGCTTTTCCTTTGTGCTCTAATATCCTATTTACTTTGAATTTTCTAATGCTTGCCAAGAAATTCCATAATACTTCTTGTTGTGATTATCTCATTATCATGGATAATTGATCTTTCTCTTCTAGATGATTCTCTTATACCCTTTGCTTCTGATGATGCAAGATCAGAAAGCATAATAAAGCCAAGGCACTTGAATGCATGCAGGCAACAACTTCACCCCTTTTGACTTCCATTACCATCTTCCTGGCTGTTCTTTTTCTGTTTCCAAGTTGCTGTAACACATAAAATATGAAACTGCTACCTTTTGGACGCATCAGATTGCTTCTTGCAGTCTATTTTATGCTAGCCTTTTGCCAATTCTACATTGTAAATATCAGAAGGCTCAGTGCATAACCATGTCCTTCAAATATGATGTGCTTGTTCCAATTAAGTTCTCCAAGATTAAATTTGTTTTATTTTATACATTACTTCAAATTTTACAGTGGAAAGTGGACGGTAGTGTATCTTTAGTGATACAAAAATTAAAATAAAGGAGTTTGAGGAAAAACATAATTTTAAGGGTTATATGTGTTTCCACCTCCACATTTGTTTAATGATTTAACATTGCCAGAGAAGGTTGTATTTGTCGACCTTCAAAGCTTTTCTATTTTAGATTTTAATTACAGTTATAAGGAGATCAATAACCTTCAACCTATCATCCTTAACAGACTAATGTCCTTGTTATCCAAGGCATGAATACTTAAATTTGTGTAGAATTGCCAAATTTCCATCTTCTAGCGACGAAGGGAAGATCCAATGGTTCTTAAACCGGTTCTTCACGTCGTAGCAAATGACAATGTTATTGAGTTGAACCGATAGCATTACTTGGATGACAATTATGTGAACTTTGGCCTTCACCAATCTAACGAGATTTTGCATATCTAATTAGCACAGAGGAATGTGTCAAGGAAGCATGAAGATCAACAATTAAAGTAGGGATGAATTAATGTTTTACAGCAGTACAAATCAATGTACGAATGTTATTGCGAAGTACAAACACAATAAAGTTAAGGTAAACTCGGGGAGCAAACTAAAGGACTTTGCTTTGCTCTAGACATGAGAGAGTTCCAGGACTGAGGAGCTGATGATGAAAAGAAAACCAACCATGAGAAGATGACGATGAGAAGTTGAAATCAAGCAAACCGGATTGCATTATGGCACCATCCAATGTCTTCTTGTGTTTAGTATCCATCGTCTCAACCATGACCTCCTGGTTAAGAGTAGAAAATGAAATTTTGGCAGGTGACAAATTATGGAACTGTAGGTCCCCAGGAACGTCTGCACCAAATGACACAGGTCTTTCAAGATGAAGCGGAGGTGGTGCCACATTATGGAGTCTCTGCTGAGACTGTGACGGGTCATCTGCACCAGTGAGCTTTTGAACCAGGTCCCTGAAGTTAGCAGGATCAACCTTGTATACCCTTGGCCTTATCGGTGGCAATGGTGCTATAGGTAGTTTCCATGGCTTTACTTGAGGCTTACGAACTGAGTGCAACGATGATTGGAGACACCCTGGAGCTCTGGACCTCTTTCCTACATTATATGCTTCCATGGCCAGAACCTTATAACTACTAGATAGCTTTTGGTGTATGAGGCTCTGAGTGGCAATAACTATATATAAACTCGATACTCTAGATAAATGAATATGAAGGCTTGAAAAAGGACAAGGAGTGGCAGTTTGTTGACGGCAGAAACAGGAAATTCAAAACCAATAATTCGGACAGTAGCATGACGGCCAACTTGAGTACCTACAACTACAAGAGCAAGTTGTTTGGCCTTGGTCTTAAAAGCTGAATTATTGACCATCTTAAGCATTTATGATCTAAAATAAGCACTACCCTCTTCTTCGCTGTGGTGTATGTATGATAATAGACTCGTTATAGAGGAAAGATGAGAAATGGCAATGCGGGGACACAGTTGGACTGAGTTTGCTAAGAAATGTGAGTAGACTAAAGCCGCCTCTCGTTAATAGGTTTCTTATTATCTTTATATGATTCTTTGACCAAACTGCTTGATTGCTCGCTCTGAGTAAAACATGTGGATGTGGACCATTTCTTGGTCTTCTGTTCTTTCTAGTTCAACTCCTGGCGGCTGGTGACAGAAACAGTTGTTAAGCCCTTCTCTTTTTCATTTTTAACGTTTAATATATTTGAACTATATATGGTGCCGATTTGAATTTCAATTCAACCTAATCATCGATGTCATCAATTAAGTTTGACTTTTAGAAGTTTCATATTTGTGTTACGAGTATTTTATTTGCAAGTGAATTAGGGATTTAGGGTTCTGTTCGGTGAAGAAAGGTAGCATATAGAAGAAGCTGAGCAGAAGAGACAGGTTCTTTTAGCCTAAATAAAAATGAAAATTAAGATTTAATATGCATATTAAAATAAAACAAGTTACATATAACTATATGTATATTTACAAGGGTTAGAATTTAAACATTCATATTTTGATGATCCAAAAGATAAAGATTTTGTTAATTCCATTTTAACGAGTAAATACTAATTCCATTTTTTTAAAAAAAAAACAAAACAAAACAAAGCCATGACTTCCATAAGCAAAAAATCTGCGCTTGTATTTACTCCATAAACAAAAAATCTACACTAGTATTTACTCGTCATAAGCAAAAAATATCATTTCAACATAGTCATGACTCCTCTATAAGCAAAAGATATGCAAATAAGCATCACCACAAGTTAAATAAAATAAAAGCTAGCAGATTAAACAAAAAATCAGCATATCAAATTAGGCTTTACCATTTCAAAAAAATTTGCAATGCAAAAGATCACCTACCCACAATTTTATCTTCATTCCATTTCTGAAACAAGTGCGCTACTCATCATATGCATTAAATAATTATTACACTCCTGCTCGGGACAGCCAAAAAATTTTCTCACCCTAATGAAACTTGTAGTTAGAAAATCATAAATTTTGTAGCGAAGGCACACATCAAAGTCAAGCTTTAACAATTCAGCATACACTTCATGCTCTGCATAAACTGTTGGCGTGTTTTTTCAGCAATTATATTTGATTCCTTCAGTACCTCAGCAACATTGTCAATAGATTCTTTAACCCCAACAATTTCTATTGCAACAGCACTCTTTCTTTTCTTTTTCTTTGGAGAAGTCACAGAAATTGGATCAGAATCGAAATGAGAAGTAGCTTCAAACTCAGTTGGACTTGCACCATCATGTGTGTGTTCAAAGTTTTCTAAAGATATGTCATTTGAAGCTAATAATTGATCAACCTCATTGATTGTGTTCACATTCACCGGAGCCCAGCGACGATTTTTTTCCTTTGCTGTTTGAGCATTTCCACCTGTTGCTCTATCTTTTGCATACAAAAGCATTAACTTATCATAATGAGTTATTTCTGCAGATTTCCATTTCTTTGCACTTAGCTTTGCCTATAAAAGAAGATTGTCTCAAACGCAAACTTCAAACAAATAAGTTCACCATAATATCTTATAGTTTGTAAACTTGAATAATAACAATCATCCAATCAATACTCCTAACTGTCAAAAAAGTGCTCCTAACTGCCACCACTTGGTTCATGTTACAAAAAGTAAAATAAATAGGATTTAATGGAGGTTTAATCGATTTTTTTCTGAACTGGAAATAGACAATACATAAATATTATTATTCTCCAAAAATACAGTTCATATATCATTAAAAGAGTGCTAAAAAACATTTCTAATCAAATGTAAGAATTAAACCTAAAACTAATGAAATATATTTTGTTTCTGAGCTTTCCATAATTAGGAAGCAAAAGGGCAACATCAATTTATTTGAAAACCACATATGTCCTTGGAATCAAATTTAAAGTGACAATTAAAACGAGGGAAAATTTGAGGCATCCATGATATTTGTTAGGGCCTAGATATGAACACAGAGTGATGGAATCAAATTTTATCCGACTTGGAATGCATAAAAAACAATTTATATTTGATCAATCTGTAGTATATCAACTTTCCATCCTTGTGAATAAATCAAAGATCCCAATTTTTGTATTTTCTGCTGCTTTCTATCCACTCACATGAATCTTTCTTATAATCTTAAACATGTCGAACCCTCAAAACCATTATAAACACAAAACATCACAATTTCAGTTTCTATTATCAACAAATCATTAAGCAATTGAACTCCAAGCTATCAACAGAAAGTACTTCAAA
>JAJMLV010000003.1:51420191-51436238 GCA_027123465.1 Erythroxylum coca
CCGTTAGATTAAATGGACGACTGGGATGGATTGCGTGGTCGTCCATCCGGTCGCTCTTAGTATATATACTTAAAGAAACCTCGACATTTATCATCTCTCCAACTTCTTTATAAATCTCCTCAGGGGATGTAATCTCTATGATGTGGTTACTTATGCCTATAAGTAACATGCCTTACTACACCAACAAATCCTTCAATGCTCGTTATCGCAATTTAAAATTCCTAGTTATACAGAACTTTTCCGCTTTAAACCTTAAAGCCAGATTTGTTGTTGCCTCAACGATGATCTGAAACCAACTGTTGAGAAATAAAATGTAGTAAGAATAAATTGGTATGAAAAGAACATAAGAATATTTTAATTAGGTTTGGGCAATTTTAATGTGTGTAATCCTTGTGAGCAAAAATGACTAATTTCAATATTTAATATAATCTTTAATTAAAGATTACATATTTTCACTTTTATAAAGAACTAGTTTTACAATAAGTATATTAATATGTAAACTCTAATTGGTATAATTCTACATAAAAGTGCACTTCTAGAGTTTCTGTTTGCATATAGACATGAGTTCTAGCATGCTTGTGAATTAAGCCATGTAAATTACTACTTCTCCACAAACAAAGACGTGGCACTAAAATGTTCATATACGTATTAAAAAAACCGTTGTCACACCAACATGCTCGTATTTTAGCATGTGTCTTCACTTCTATATTCCAGAGAAAAACAATTTTTGCACAAGTCCATGTGTTAGGCCATCTTCACTTAATGGCCTCTAAAAACAAGTGTTTCTTTATGAACACTCCAAGATTATACAAATAAGTCGTAAAAAAATTATTATTTTATTTAAATTTAATTTAATATTATTTTTTATGAACTTAAAGAAACTCATTTAAGCTTTAATTTGAATAACTCAAAAACTAAATGGTGAATTTGATGCTAATGCACCTAATGTCTAGGTCTAAAATGTAAAATTAACTAAAAAAATGAGAAGCTTTTACTTTGTTGTATATTTTCATTTTATTAAATGATTGCTTGGACTAATAAAAAGGATGTGTGGAAAGAACGAGAATTGAAGCTAAGACCAATATTTTCAAGAAAAGACTAAAAAAAAGGAACAAGTTAAGGCCCCAAAAGCCTAAAATCCCAACAAAGTAGTTAGACCTACAAGTTCATTAATGAAAAGACCTATCCCAGAGTTCCCTTTCATAAACTTGAGTTGAGCCCTCCCAACGAGCCTACAGTAGCCTTCCGATCAAAATCTAACTCAACTGAATGATTCTCACAAAACCAAGTCATTTAATTATTAAAAAATTTTATACTTTAACTTTTACAAGTGAGAAAAATAGTGAGAACTTTTTTTTCAAAACATTTTATTAAAAATTTAGAAGCATGATGAATGTTTTTCTAAGATTCTCAAATCTCAAAAACCTGCATAACACATTTTAAGACACTTCTATATTTACACAAATTTCTCAACAACAAATTATGAACTTCAAGTCTACTCACAAACAACATCACACAAATAATTCTTAACATTTTAAAAACATCATTGAGGATTAAAACCCTCGTAGTTCATTAAGAAAAGTTATTTACAATTCCACTAATATTCACAAGATCACACTTTTGAACTCTTTCCAAAATAACTTAAAACATATCACATACATAGAAAAAATAACACAAACACAACAGCGTTCAATGATACAACTAATCTTGAGGCGGAGTCCCAATTATTGCAACACCTATACACATACTTGAGGTGGTTTGTTTAAAAATATAAAAATAAGGGTAAGCTAAACGAGCTCAATGAGTTTCAGTTTACAAAAAAATTGAACTTTTCATAACAATATAGCTGCAATATTCCATACAATCACAAAGATCATGATAAAACATTTTTCATTACAAGTTATTCATGCATCATCAAATCTAGTAATAACATAACATTTCGTAAAACACAATTTCAAATTTTCTAAAATGTTATTCCAAAATGCTTTTCGACATTAAATTCATAATATATATGCAAGTTTTCATTTTCCTTTTTCCTTTTTCCCAACAATAAACAATGGTAATAATACGTTTTTTGAAAACTTTTATACTGATAATAAGCAATCACTAGAATTGGTACCATACGGTGCCTCTCAAATCACTTTTAAAATAAATAATGGTGACATTATTACTGTCATGAATTTTCTTACTCAACATATTACACCATTAGTTCCTTTACCATATGGTACACTAGGACATAAAGTCACAGAGTTGGTTCTATATTGCTTATCCATAATTGGTTAACCACTACTTACGGAGCTGGTTCTGCATCATTTACCCGTAATAGGTTAATCGCTATGAACCGGTAATTATGGAGTTGATTCTGCATCACTTACCTATAATAGGTCACGAAGCTGGTTCTACATCGCTTACCATGACTGGTTAACTATCATTTATGAAGTTGGTTCTACATCGCTTACTTGTAATAGGTTAACCGTTATAAATATACCAATACAAGACATGTATAAAGCCTAGCGGTGTACTATAAGCAGAAGCAACTCTTACATTTATGACTCATCTTATTTTCTAAATTAAGTATGGGAGGATTCATAACTGAATTATTCCCCTGTGTCTATAGTTTCTATATCATTTCAACTTATAAATCGTGAAAAATGTACCAAATCTCATAAGTTATTTCAACACAGGGGCAGTATCAGGTCAGGTTATCATTTTAAATCTCAAAATTTAATATCATTCATCCTGAATTAGGTCCAGGTTTCTTCTATAGATTTTTATTAATATGTCTTAAGATTTAGCTCCAATTGGAATCACCCAATTTGGAGGTCTTTAGGGCGATTGATGACCAAAACATTGGGATTGGTTTAAGTTAACCTAAGACAGAATCTCATTACACATTCCTCTCTTGTCATATTTAACTAATTTTATGCAAAGAAACATCAAAGTAATACTAAGACAACATTGATCTAAACACATCCATCTTACTCAAGAAAGCCCATAATAATTAGAAATTTAAGCTAAGAAACTTACCAGTTTTTCCTCCAATCTTTTGAGTATTTAATGAATACTTCACGATTTCTCCAAATCACCTTCAAATTCCATCAAAAATGACTACACTCTTTTTCATGTCCCTTTGATCCATGTTCACCCTTGGCTTCTCTTATTTTCCCTTTCTTTTTTGTCTCACGTTATTGTCTCATCACTCTCATGTTTATGTTGAAAGAAAGAAGCAAAATGTCTTAAGTTTTGCTTTTTTTATACTCATTTAATGGATTACACATGTCACCTTCCTATTTGTCATCCCTAATGACTTATCAAACACATGTCATCATCTCATTGGTCATCTCTAGTGACTTATCAATCCACTAATATCATGTAAAAAGATCAAATTGCCCTTAATTAGTACAAAAACACCTAATTATCCTTTAATGCATTTAATTGATCAACTAATCGAATTAAATCCCAAAAACATTCCACAATAGTCTTTTTTTTCAAATTGACCATGAAATAATCTAATTGGGGTCAATATTTATTGATTTGATGCTTTCAAAAATTTTGAACGGGTTTAAAATCATCAATACTCATTATTTTTCAAAAAGGGCATTTCAGTTCAATAATTTCAGATTACCCGAATTCTATTCGAACAACTTTCGTTTTAACCTATTTCAATTCCTATGGACTCCAATCCTAATTCTGGAGCTTTTCATCATATTTTGAAATTATTCGGTAACTTTTCAGTTGCCCGATATAATTTTTGGATTGAATCCAGAAATCACTAAATGTCACCAAAATCGTCTAGATTTTATTCAAAAGTATCACCTAAATCTCTAAAGCACATTTCGTAACTTTTAAAGCTAGTTCGAACTCATTTTGTAGCTTTTCAGAGTTTTGAAATTTTTTTGTGAAATTTTCGACCGAGCCAGAACCATCTCTAGTTTATCTGTGATCTCTGTTACAATCTCAATAATATATTTAAATGCTTAAATTACTTTAGTACACCATAAATAGAGCATATTCTATAATACAACACATTACACAGTACAATAATCAAACTAGGATATTACTGTTAAGATTGATTATCCTTTTGCTTTTATTGGCTTGTTTTAATTTTAGTCTAGTAGACCCATTAAATTTTATTATTATTTATCTTCAATTTTTTAGCCTTTTGCCTTTAGGCTTCTTAGGATTTCTAAAATTCCTTTTCTAGAAACTGTTTGTCCTGTAAAAATAACTTGGCTAATTTTAATGAACTTACTCATTTAATTAGCCTAGTGTACTAAAAGCCCAATATTAAAAAAATCAAAATTTTCACTTTTAGATAAAAGCTTTTGCCAATTCTTCTTTATTTCATTAGAAAAAATCCTTTATCCTTTTTATTATCATCTTTTGCAAATCAAATTTTCACAAAAAAATGAAACTTGTCTTATAAACTCAAAAATTCATGACTATTTGCATTCAAAGTCCAAAGCAATAACTCTAAATATCTCCAGTTTTTTAAAGCCTTAGGTAAAATGACAAACTTCTAGGCGTTTAACCAAATGTTTATTTCTAAAATTTTAGCATGTTTTTTATTTTACAACCAAAATTTTTCTTTTTCAAAATTCCCTAAATTTGTAAAATCTTTTTGAACATAGATAACCACTTAGGTGGTAGAATAAGGTGCCTAACACTTTTCTTATTTTACAATTTGACTATTGAAATCAATTTTTTAGTTAGGACTCCTAGTTCCTTTTCATTAGTGTCTCCTATATTTCATTAAAATAGATAAGTAGCAAATGCATTGAATAAATTCAATTTATGGTTATTTTTTTTAAGGTGTGTATTGCGTGTCAATGACATTCACTTTTCAAATTGATCCAATAAAACATATATATGTATACAATTTATCATGTATATCTTCTAACCTAGAAATATGATTAACCATTACACTAGTGATAGCTATAATCAACATACATCTATCAAGTATCATCTTTCTTAGGTACAAGTAGCTTATGATTTTCCACACGTACCCTTTTCCTAGTACTCATCCGTTTACCTTTAAACCTCCTTTATCTCCTCAAGATTACTTCTAAATTTGACCTTGTTAAGTATGGCAATCCTTAGTACTAATATTATTTAATATTAAATAATTGATGACAATTTGTTGGAAACTTCAATACAAGACATATCCTTGAACTCTTATAATAAACAAACAAGTACACCTAGAGAAGAGTTAATTTTGTTAGTATAATAATAAGCCTCTTTTGTTATATAATTACTAGCATCAACTTGCTAACATAATAAGCATTCCTAAACTCACTCTCCTTTACACAAAACTCTCTCGTCACTCTATTTTTTCACTTTCATTTTTTTCCCTTACTCTTGAGCCCAATCTTAAAAGTCACTTGTTTATTTTTTTTCTTTGCTACATTTCTCACTTTCACTTTTTTCTTTTGCTTGAATTCTCATTTTAACCTTCTCTTTTCATATTTAATTAGTATCCACATATTTATCAAACTTTAGAGGTATAAGAGTAATGATCTTGTTTTCCTTTATAAAAGTGTACATATGCTTAAAAACATTATAAGTAGTTTTTTTATAATATCACCACAATCTCACCATCAAATACTACATTACTAAGATCTTTGTCCCTACATTTCCCAATGGAGAATAAAATAAATAGTTATTTTCTTACCTTGATCTCTCTAAACTCATTAAGCCATTACAACTTGTACGAATTTTGATGTTTCAATATGGATATCTCAACTTTTTTCACAAATGTTGTACTACCTAAATTAGTACAACTCTTCCCATTAGTAACGACGCTACACACTTTTTTTCATCATATATTATGTGGAAATTATTTTCTTTACAACTCTATATCATCCTCTTTTAGTAGAGCACTCAATGTTCTTCTTGTCATTAGTGTTTATCCCTTTATTGGATACTTATATCATCATCATTAATGATGTCAAATGGCAACATAAACTTATTATCATTAAAATCACTTTCCGTTTCCTTTTCACTGTCATCTCTCATTATTGTAGGTCTCTTATTAAGGCAATATAAAGTTATAAATAATATTAACAAATAACAAAAATAATAATTGTTATGATTTCTTAAAAATCAAAATTTCTTTTTTCCTTATTTGAAGGCTCCTCCTTACACTATATAGCCTCAAGATTGCTTATAAATAAACTTATATCATCCTTCTCCTAATCTTACCTCTATAAGAAGCTTATACTCGAGGTTTATCTAACTACTCCCTTTCTCTTAAGTTATATATCTGCCTTCATGTCCTTATGCACTATGTCTTCCATCTCTATATGATGCTCAATTCAACTCAGTTAGATATATCCCTATTTAAATCATTAGAAATTGAACCATTTTTGCTTCTCTATACTACGTTATAGTATCCTTATCATAATAATTTTTAATTTTTTATGATTCTCCTCAACACTCTTGACCTTTGACTTAACCCTTATAGCTTTTGATATAAATCCATATAATACTGATTTGATACAAATATCCTCCTCATAAGAGCTTTCAAGTTATCAAATATATGTCTCTTATCATCCTTGTTCTTATTTGTCACCAAATAATGTCACTAATCAATGATATAATCAACGAATTCCACTACAATAAGTTTCACTTTTTTTCTTGGAATAATTTTTTGATCATTTATGAGTTTTATTTTTTTCTCCCTCTTATGCTTGGTACATTTGGTAAAGAAAATAAATTTCTATTCACTTAAACTTGAATGGAAGTGTACTCCTTTAGTAAGACCACTTTAATAGCCTCTTATTATGATCCTTTAAGTTCTTGTGCTTTACTAATTGGTTTCAATTTTAACACTATTCCCATAACACTTTTTAAAATAGACCGAAAGTTATGATTTTTTTCATATGTTTCTCTCTTTCTTATCCTTTTATAAAGCATACTTAATCTCCAATCATGCTTTAGGATCAGTCCTTCCTTAGAATTAAGGAATTTTAATCTTAATACTTTCAAAATTTTTGTCTAGGGCTACTTGTCCTTTATATTCCCTTCCATCCCTTTCTTAGCCTCTGTACATTCTCATAGGCTCTCTTGCCTACTATAATTAGTGTAAACATATTCCCATTAAATTTAGACATCAAGGTGGCCTCTTCTTCACCTATCTTATTATCATTATAATCATCAACATTTTGTTTAGAGGTCCGATTTTACATAACGTCCTTTATAGATTGGAAATTTGTCACACGTGTCCCTTTTGTAGTTAAAATATTTGTTGGGATCTTCTTTACAAAACTTCCTTCGCCGGTTAGTAAATAAATGAAATTCTCATAAACACTTTCTCATATGTTTAAGGTGTGATTTACTCGTGATCTTAATCTTAACTTTTATCAAGATGTAATTTCACTTTTTCAACCACTTTGCTTCCCTTGCAAGTTCCTAAAAGAACTAACTTCAAACTTAATATAAATTGTAAGCAGCCAAAACCCGTAATAGAAATTTGTTCATGGAAAGAAACAAGGAAGTTCAAAAGAAAAGAGAAAGATACCTAGAAATACAAGAATGAGTAGAAACAAACACAAATTCAAACAAGAATTGGAATGAGTTTTCTTAAACCAAATTGGTTATTCACAATTAGTAACTAGTTTAGTCTCAAGATATCATAATTTGTGGGTTTATCTAGAAAGATTTAGCAAATATTAGTTCAGTAACAGTAAAAATTCATTAAGATACATCTTTTACTATGTCTTCTTTTCTTTTCATTTTTTTAATTTTTTGTAACTATATATCACTAAGGGGAAGGCCAAAAGTGCAATTTGCACGTCAACATTTTACAAAAGGTCTATTTAAGGCCTTGCCATTTTCTATGATAATATTGTGCACCGTAACATTATTAAAATATTACATTGCAACCTAAATAAGGAGTAAAGTGGGAACAAAGTTAATGGTAGGGGCTTATTTAGACCTTTTGTGAAACATTAATATGAAAATCATAACTTTAACAAATATTTAAAGAAATTATTTTAAAGATTACATCTAAATTGACGACCCACATACTAAAAATTTCCAAAAATGTATATTTTAAAGATTTAGGATGCTATCAATACTATTTTCAAAATATTAAAGTATATGTCACTTAATTAAGTTGACTAGGTGCATTATCAACAAGGACTACCACCCTTTCTAATAAACTTGATTACCTAAATAACTAGTATTTGATTTTAAAATTCTTCACAAAAGGCTCAAATATCAAGTTATCGATGCACTTTTAAGGTTGCATTATTATAATATTTACATTATAATGGTGTACATTGTGAATTCCATCATAATTCCAGAGGTGAGGAACGGTTGTGGGATTCACACAAAAATTGATTACAAAGTTGGAATCATAGAAGCTGAATTCCTTAGCGTATTCTTGGGTCTATAACATCCTAAAGTGGAGAGGTGGATTAATTGTGTGATACGACTTGCAATTGAGGAGAAATTATTATCAAGTTTCCATGATAGTGCAATTGATAGGCACTCTAGTATATTATGCACATTTTTAAAAAATGGAAACTATTACTGTTTTGGAAGGTAATGCAAAGGGACATTAGTCATTATAGAGAAAGTACAATTTATGTCAAAGGATTAAGCATAAAGTTACTGCAACATGGAGATTTTTACAGTTATTATTAATCTCCAATCAAATGTTAGATAGATATCAACTTTGATTTTATTTAAGGGTTGCCTATTTTATGAAGAAATGAGCAATTATTCAAAATTTAATCCAATGGTTAAAATCTACAAGTAATATGTTTTAGAGAAACACATTTATTAATTTTATAATAATTTAATACTAATTTAATCATTTAACTTGAGACATATCTTCTTATGAGTTTAATTTAGGGTCCAGGCTTTCAAATATTGATAATTACCAATACAATTCCATTATGGTTTCATGGACGCGGCTTAGGTGTTACCTCTGGAAGCATTTGGACAATCTTGGATAAGCAATTACAGAAGAACCTATAAACCTAGTCGATATTACACACTCACGTGGATAAATGGAAAAGATAATGAAACAAACATCAGACTTTTTCCTGAACGAAAACACTTGTTATCTACAAGTCTGCAAATAAAAGGGACCTAGAGTTGATCCAAAGGTAAAGTTACATCACTGAAGCTCAGTCAGCTAGGAAACCATACATCAACTTTACCTTTAAAGATGATACTTGTCAATCAATCCCAGCTTCACCTAGCATAAGGGAGCAGGAATTAACAGTTAATCAGTTTTGACGCCTCCTGTGTACTATTAGGAAGTATAATTATTAGGTACATTCTCGAGGAAGTTAAATACAATAATAATGACTGCACCAATCAGCTGGAGTCCATTCAGGCGGACAGGGAATGCAAATGGACTGGTTAAACAAATGAAAGGCTTCATACTTAACCTTCTATTCAAGCTCATTTTGTTCTAAAGTTATTACAGAACCCCTACACTCGACCAACAAGAGAACTCTGGTGCTGCTTGTGGCCAATAAAAAGAATATTCAAATAGCTATAATTATGGCAAAGAGGTATGTTTCAGAATCTGAATACGAGTCAGTGCACAGTCCTTGTTGGCAACCCATGAACAACACAATTTCAAATTTAACATTTCTTCGCAGCATATACACAAAAGTATGGGAGACAGATAACCGACTTACAACAAATATGTTGTCTGCGCAACTTCCCGCAAACAGTTTGCAAAGGAGCTAGCAAAGTCATAAGCCTTCTACATCCTTTGCTAACCCAGCACCGCTTTTCCTTTAAGAATCTTACTTTCTATTAACTTATCACGCAACTCATACGCCTCTTGTGTCATACCAGCATCTGCTATGCCTTTAACTAAAATAGAATAAATTTCCTCATCTGGCTTACACTGACTCGAAATCATTATTTCTAAAACTTGTACTGCAGCATTCACTTTCTTATCCTTACATAAGCCATGTATCACTATTCTGTATGCACTATTATTGATTCTTTGGCCTCTCTTCCCCATCTCACCAAGTATCTCCACAGCATCTTCAAATTGATTTCCCCAGCAACAACCCCAAACCAAAGATCGATGGGTGATACCATCAGGGGTGATTCCACTTCCTATCATTTCATGGTATAATGCCATTGCCTTAGCCGTATATCCTCTTCTAGATAATCCATCAATAACAATATTGTAGGTTATCAATCCAGGAGAGTAATGACTATCCCTTAAAAGGCCAAGTAATTGAAGAGCCTCATCCACCATTCCTTCTTTACATAAAGCACAGAGGAGAGTATTGTAAGTTACAATGTCAGGTGAACATTTCTCAGAAACCATTTGATAAAAAAAATCAATGGCACGATCCACATGTCCACATCTGCACAATCCATTAATCAGAATGTTGTAAGTGATAACTGATGAAGGATGAGAACTTTCTTTCATGATTACAAGTATCTCATCAACCTTATCCCACAACCTGTGGTTACAAAGAGAATGGAGAAGAGTGTTATATGTGACAGTATTGGGCTCCAGTCCATGAGACAGAATGCTGTAAATGATCAAAGCTGCATCCTCATACTTTCCTTGTTTAGAAAGGAAATTAATCAAAGAATTGTACGTAATATGATCAGGATAACAGCCCTCAATTGCCATATCGTCCAATACTTCCATTGTTTGCACAGTTCCACAATGCTTGCATACTAGCTCAATGAGAATTGTATAGGTTATAAGATATGGAGGGCATCCATTCCTTAATTGTTCCTTCCAAAATCTAATAGCTTCGTCAAAGTGCCCAGCTTCAAACATGGAACGAATTATAGTATTATAAGTGATCACATCTGGAGGGCAACCACTCAAGCTCATGTCCTGTAAGAGATCAACAGCAGACGCCAACTCTGCTCTCCTACAAAAACCACTAACCATCATATTGTATGTAATAACATCTGGAACACCACCAGACATGACCATAACTTTAAGAACCTTGAAAGCCTTATCCAATTGATCAATTTTGATGAGGCCCCTAATTAAGTTTGTGCAACAAGCAAAGTCAGGAATTTGATTTCTCCGTGCCATCACGTCTATCAACTTTGAGGTATGCATTAACTTTCCACGAGTGCATAAATTTTGAAGAATCCGATTGTTTGTTTCCTGATCATTTTCAACTAGAGGCCCGTCAGGGAATAATGCTAAAGGTGTAGTATTATTTGTATTCGTTTTGTATTTTTTTCCCGTGCTCAGTTTATGTCTACCCGAGCTCCACTCATCTCGGCGCCTTTCATCAGTTGAATCAATGCAAAAGGTGCTATACAGTGCTCTGCATTGTAAAGAGAAAAAAGTTGTCCTATGTTTAAGATCTCCTTTCCACTTTAAACATATCTGATTCCTGCAGTTTCCCTTCATTGAGCAACTGATTGAATAAGTGGCTGCCTTTAACAACAAACATTGGCAAACACTGGAACTGCATCCTGCTTGTTTGGAACACCAACATAAGCTATGGAATTGAGGAACCTCAATTGCAGAATTTTGCGGTGACATTGAAAATACCATCTGGTTTAAACCACTACAAAAGTTTGAAGTCTACGGTCCCGCAAGAAATTACAAAACAATGACCAACAACTAGTGACTTCCTGTCATTTCCCAATCAAATAGATCCAGAGACGTGTTATAGCAAAACCAAGATGATACAGTTTTGTTCATCCTATAATAGATACTTTTCTCCAGCGACTACAAATTTTCTCTTATTAAATAATGGTTCCAGCTGTAAAAGAAAGGAATCTAAAATGAGAAAATATGTAAAGAGGGAAGCAAGTTAGCAACGTAAACCAAAGTTAACATCAAGCAATAATCAGACAGTGACAATATACAGCAACATCACTCAGTAAAAATCCCGTTAACACACAAGGTCTAAAGAGGTCCAGTAGTACGCAACCTTAATTCTAAGTAGTAGAAAGATTCAGTGACAATATACAGGAAGTAGGAAATATCAGAATTCGGGTAGAATTAAAAGCTATTTCAATCCTGCAACGAAAAAAATTTCACAAAATTAACATTTCTAACTCATCTTAGAACAGCATAGACTTTTTCAAAATAAATGTAAGATGAATATTTCCAAACTATGAATTATCAGATCCGGAGCAAATTCACTATATTATCCTCACACAAACAAGAATGAACCAGAAACCGTCAAATGCCAGTCAATTTAGAGTCAAAATTTTCCTTCATCGATTGAAGAGAAAAAAAGTATTAAAAAAACAACATAACCAAACGGAAGACAAACTGCCTAAATATAAGAACCACATAACATAAAGAGAGTAGACACAGAAAAGAGCAGAACCTATGAAAAGAAAAAGAGGAGGAGATATAAACGGCTGAGATGCAGAAAAACCAAAAATTAGAAGAACCCCTTTGATAATATAGCAGAAAACAAAGCAGAGCTCAAAAATTGGATTCTGAAGTACGTGTTCATAAAGTGTACCATAGCCTACATCCATCCACGAGAGCAAAACCGAAAATGCATGGCGTTCAAGGAAAATTGAAGATGCATTACCAAAAAACACTGTAAAGGGATCCTTGGGAGTTGTTTGTTCAGAAGCCTCCCGTAAGCTGCAACAGTTCACGAGAAGGGAGAGGGGGTCTTGCTTTGGGGATTTAGGGTTTAAGGTTTTACAAATTTGTTTTTATTGTCTTTGTTTTGAAAAGATAAAAGTTTTCGATAAATCTATCAAAATTTTATATGAAACTCTTTCACTTTGTCTAAAGTTAAAAAATAACTTTTGAACTTTTTTTTTTTTATATCCTGGTACTAACATGTGAGTGTTTTATCAATATTTCAAAAGCCAACTAAACGTCAAAAGAATGATTTAAAATTTAAAGGTTCAATTAATATTAAACTGATTTAAAATTAATATATAATAAATAATAAATAAAAATTATGAGAATAAATAAAAATAAAATATTTTATTAAAATTAAAAATATACCTATATCTATTATTATATAATGAAATAATAATAAATCAAATATAATAATTTAAACTAAGCTTGAATCTAACATAAAACTTAAAATAATAATAAAAACTAAAATTGTATTTCTAAAGAAGATTGTGTCTTGATATCGTCAAAAATTTCAATTTCTCCGATGTTATTTAAAGACTCGTAAGTTACGCTTTCATCTAAAATATTTGCATCAATTTCTTTTACTACATTCAAACAAATTATAAATTAGTAATGTATGAAATTATTATCAACTGTAAATTTGTAATACATTATTTTTTAAAGTTAAATATGGTTATAATAAGATATGAACAGACTATCAGCAAATATTCTTAATTCATTCGTTATAATAAATGCTTTTTTTTTGCGTAAATCATCTTTTCAAGTATATTATAATCAAGATCAAACCATGGTTCTTTTTTATCCAAAAATCAGTATGGTCAATAGAGAAATTATAAAGTTAATAATAAAAAATTAAATTAATGAAAAATAAAAACAAACTATAAAATAATTATTCTTCGTGCTCACAATTAAACAACATAAATAAGGCTGGGAAGTCTTTGATATTCCAAACAATTTCGTTTCTTTGTATGAATACATTCAAAAATGATTCAATTACGTTCACAACCTGATGAAAAAAAAGTTATTGAAATAAGTAATCTAACAGTAAGCTTTTTCAATACTGGAGCACTTTCATTGAATACTCTTCACCACTCATTTATATGTTAAATTAATAGTTACGAGAAATTAAAACATATATATTATTAATAAGTAAAGAATGAATTAAAAGTATAAAAACTTACCAAGCTGCATTTTTTTTAATCATAAGTTCTCTCTTTGTTAATGATCTAGCAAAACTCTCTAAACTATTACTATATAATTTAATTTTATTTGTGCTTGTGATTGCTTTTCAATTGAGAAAATACCTTCGCATTCAATTACATTTAACAAACAACCCAAAATATTATACACCCATTAGGGGTTTGTAAGTACTTAGACTATAGAAATAACTACCAAAGGTAGTTATATGGTGGTAGTTATATGGAGGCCATTTTAAAACAAACGATATAGACATACATCGGTATGTCTGTTTATAGACATACATCGGTATGTCTTTTTGAAGTGGCTTTACTTCTTTAATGTAATAAAGAGAAGAGTAGAAATAAAAGATTCTATGCAGTGAAATGTTTAAGCAAAGTTCTTTAATCGGTGGAACTATAACAAAAATTCAAGTATGTAATTTTTGTTTTATATGTATATGAAATGATCCTATGTTTAACATATATCTGTGATTATGTTTTATCATGTTTATTTTTTCTTACATTAGTATCAGAGCCATGGTTGTGTTTTTGTTTATATGCATGCTAACAAATCTATATTAAACTTTGGCTATTGATTGAATATCTGTGAATAATTATACGAGTCAGTCATCAAGTTTTCGTCTGTTATATTAAACTTGTCTTTTATGTTTTTTGAATACACAAAAAATTATTTTGTTCTTCTTTCCTCTTATTACTTCTCACTTTAAACATTATCTATGAAAGCATGACTTATGAGTGTTTTTCAAAGGACCAATGTCATTGTTAGAGAATGCATGAAAAATGAAAATGCTTATACTGCATTGGTAATATTTCATTCATCTGGAATCTGCAAAGTGTCTAGATTCAAAGTTTTAGTTGTTATAGTTTTTTTTGTACGTTGTTCCCTAAACAAGAATCCAAAGAGAGTAGTAATAAGGAGGAAGGAAAGAAGAATAAAGAAGAAGTAACGAAAAAAAACACAGAAAAAATGCAGATAAACAAAACGAAACAGAGAAGAAGAAGAGACTTCTTCTTGAGTATCCATTGAATAATGCGTGTGCACTGTAGGAAGAAGAGGCACGTTCTTCTTCTTGCATATAAAATACGTGTGCACGGTATTATTACCATTGAATATAAGTTACTATTGGCTATAATAAGACAAAACAACTTAGCAAATGGTTTTTGTGTGTGTGTGTGTGTGTATACATATATATGCATACTTATATACATTCGTATATAATATAAAGAATTAGAATTTAGTTTTCTAATTTACACAATCTAATTAAGTTAGTTAAATTAGTTTCTAATTAATATAAAATGTTAAAAAATTAGTTTTTAATACAAGAAAGCTAATTTGTTTAGTTAAAATTAGAAAAGGGGTTTCATTAGAAATTAGTTTCTAATTAAACCAGGATAAATTGAAATAAGTTTCTAATTCTATTTGAATTATTCATATTTGAAAGTTAGAAATAAGTTTCTGATTAATGAGAAATTAATAGCATAATTTGAATAGTTCAATAAATTGTTAAAAGAAGTAAATATTTCCATAATATGAGCATTAGTTCGCTATGTGTTAGGCAAAATAATTTGTTTATTTTGTGCACTCTTTTGATTCGTAAAAATTTGTTTTTTAGAAAAAATGCCTATTGTTAAGCAAAAGCCTAAGCTTATTCGATGTGAGGCACAAAAGAGACGAATTGGTAGCATGTATGTACAGTTAGTCAACATATATTTAATGCCTGGAGATGGTCTAACACAACATGTTATTTTAGTTAATAACATGATGCAAGAGTCATATTTTGGAGGCTATCTAGCTTACGCAGATGTTGAAGTAAGTATATGACTTTGCTTGCGAAATTACCTCAACCTCAAGGCAAACTATTACAAATACTCTGGAATAATATGCCTAAGGAGAATAATTATAATTTGTTAGTGATGACATTTATTAAAGAGATGCGCAGAAGGGAGTTAATTAGGACTTTATATCCTATAGGTCTTCCAATGAAAATAGTAAGAGCTATTGTAAATCCAGCTTCGTGAACTGTGTTACGCAAACTCGTGAACTCATTTCCCTATGGCATTTGTTACCTATAGACTGTTAGTAGGTTGAAGCACAATTCATACAATATGTTGTTTTATAAGAGCTAAGTCTTAATATTTATGCAATATGTTTACATGAATTTTATATAGGAATTCTTCTAAAGTAAAATAATTAGGATTCGATTGTTGTATGAATGATGATTGAACACATTTGTGGACTTTTGATTTCATAAGCAATTGTAATCG
>JAJMLV010000003.1:51455426-51470535 GCA_027123465.1 Erythroxylum coca
CCACTTCAGCATTTATATACATATATATATCTTATTAATTAATTAAAGAATTAATTAATATATATATGTGTGTGGTTTACGTGGAAGGAGAAGAATAAGCCTTATCTTAACTTTATATATATATATATATATATATATATATAAAGGCTAACGTGGAAGCTTCTCCACCTTAGCATTTAATGTGTCTTTAAAGAGTTAAAGACATATGGCTTATAAGAAATAAGAAGGTTGATGGTCGTGGGTTTTTCAAGATGGTTCTTGAAAATCAAAGGCTTAGGTTTTAAAAGAAGAAAGAGTTCTTCTTCTTAAGCTCTCCATCAACGATCTTCAAGCTTCACTCTCCTCTCCAAGCTTCTCTTCATCGTTTCTCCTTAGCTCTCCAAGAATAAGGTAAGAGCTAGCACTCTTTCCCTTGTTCTAGTTATTCCCGGGTCAAAGGGTTTGCCCCGGTTAGGTTCTCCGATCTCTGCGTGGATACCGTTAGAGACAGTCTCTTTTGGTCGTTATGGTTTGACTTTGTTGTATAGACACATGGATCCTGGCTTTCGGGAAGGTCCCGGAATAAAAAAATTTGTTTTTCCGCACGTGTGCATGTGATGCACACACCGGAATTTTCCTACAATTAGAAATGACTTCTTTAAGCTCAAATCAAATATAGGGCTTAGTTGACCTTGTTGAAGGGCTTAAAGCAATTGGGAACAAGTGGGCTTTTAAAATAAAGCGAAAAGCTGATGGTAGTATCAAAGGATATAAGACACACCTTGTAGCAAAAGGATATACACAACAAGAGGGAATTGATTATGAGGAAACTTTTTCACCTATTGTGAATTTTACTTCAATCCGTTTTATTCTGTCTATAGTAGCCAATATGATCTTGAATTACATCAAATGGATGTAAAAGCTGCTTTTCTTGATGGAGAATTAGATGAAGAAATTTATATGGAACGACCTGAAGGTTTCATCGAGGCAGGTCAAGAAGATAAGGTATGTTGGTTATTAAAATCAATTTACAGCCTGAAGCAGTCTCAAGACAATGGTACATTCGTTTTCATAACGTAATCATTTCGTATGATTTTCAAATGATCGATGAAGATCATTATGTGTATGTTAAGAGATCCAAAGATAAATTCACAATTTTATATTTATACGTGGATGATGTATTGATTGCTTGTAATGATTATGTGTTTCTTACGCAAATCAAAAATTGGTTATCATCTGAATTTGAAATGAAAGACATAAGTGAAGCGGCATACATTCTTAGAGTCAAGATTTCAAGAGATCGTTCAAAGAGATTATTATCGCTTTCACAAGTGATGTACATTCAAAAAATTCTTGAACGATTCCGTATGCAAGATTTCAAACCAATTGATAATCCTATTGCTAAAAACGAAGGCATTAGTAAGAAAAATTGCCCGTCAACACCACAAGAATGGGAACAAATGAAGAATATTCCCTACTTTAGTTCAGTTGGAAGCTTTATGTATGCAATGATGTGTACAAGATTAGATATTTGTTATGCTGTTAGGATAGTGAGTGGATATCAATCAAATCCAGGCCAAGCACATTGGAAAGCAGTAAAGAGAATGTTGAGGTATCTAAAGGGACCTATGGACTATGATTGATGTTATCAAGGCAATGATCTGTGTATACAAGGGTATACAGATACAGACTGGGAAGGAGATTTAGATTAAAGAAATTACCTCAGGATATGTATTATTACTAAACCATGGAGCAATATCATGGAAAAGTAAGAAACAATCTTACATTGCATTATCTACAATGGAAGTTGAATTTATAACATTATCAACTGCAGTACAAGAGGTTGTGTGGCTTTATCAATTCTTAGTGCATTTGGGAGTCACTAAAAGTGAAAATAATCCAGTGACCATCAACTATGATAATCAAGCTGCAATCGCTTATATAAAAGACCCCAAATTTCATTGTAAGACAAAACACATAGATACCAAGTATAATTATGTGAAAGATATAGTTGCATGAGGATCAGCGAACATGAATATATATCTACGCGAGATATGATAGCAGACGCAATGACAGAGCCAATTTCCAAAGATGTATACATTGGGCATGTAAAGTCACTAGGACTACATAGATGTTGAAATGTACTAATAAACATTTCTTTGTGTAAGTTCACTCATTATAATGTATGATGAAGATTATACATTGTGTATCATTTAATTTATAAATATGTGTTTTTTTGCATAAATATATTTTGAGATGAATCACAAATATATGAGACGGATTATAGATTGACTCTTTTGCACGGGAAATCACCTATAGTGTTTATGTTCACTAGAGATGAGGCATGTTTAAAGTTTATTATCTAGGTGATAATTGAGAGCCAGAAACTTAAACCATAAATGCCAGAAGGAAATTGGTTCAAAGTGATTTGTTAATCACTATATCTGTCTTACGTTGTCAGATGTGAGTTATAAACAATTTTTTGAGTAGATAAGTAAACTTAAGTTAAACATTAAGTATATTTGAACTATTATCTGTTTGGTATTTCTTGAATAAAAGATGTTCAAGTTAAACGAAGTGGGTAAATACTGTAGTACATGATTCGTACCATGTGTGCACAACTGACTACAAAAGGGATTAATGTAAGTCTCCAGATCTCATCTTACATTGTGTAAGACCCTTGAGGTTGAGAAGATCCTCATCATATCCCGTACGTTATGACTCTTGTTTCATTCTTGAGAACTGAATTTAAGGTTTGCTACTTTAGGTTATTGCCAAAAGATCATGCAAGATACAATCCTATGGAATAATTATAGGAAAGCAAATTAAATTTAATTCAAAAGATAATTGAGAATAGAGGAAGGTCATTTATTTTTTTAGATCAATGACTCGGATGAAAAGCATTCATAGATGACCATCATCTCTTTAGTAGAGAACTTCAATACAATCATGACACAAGAAAATAAATGAGATCGAAGAAAAGTGCAAATGTGAGATATGACTTAGGGTACAATATACAATGTCTACTAAAGCAAACATAAGTCTCAGGATCAATTTGTTAAATCGAAATGTCATGTACTCCTAACAGATATGTGACAATGTACTCTCATCGTATACTAGTCACCTCATGTACTTGTAACAGATATGTGACAATGTATTCTCGTCGTATACTGATTACATCAATTATTGAACAAGTATGGGCACAGTATCGTTTTTTGTTTTTTAATTAGATTAAAACCCATCATGTGTGAGCGGGAAGTAATGAATCAAATACACTCATGATGGAGATTAAGGTCATTATACTTTACATAACTATCAAAGGTAATCAAAGGTAATTAAGGTTTAGCATTTAAAAACAAAAGATCACAAAGATAAGATCTGATCTTATGAACAAGAACTTCTGTAGAAGGAAAAATGCAGTAAAAGTTCTTTTAATCGGTGGAAGGAGTTCCTAAAAATTATGAGATTTTTAAAACATAAACATATTAAAAGGGTCTTCATATTTTTACCCTTACAGAGCCTATTATAAGATCGTGTTTTAGCGCTAGAATAATTCTATTAGTAAAATTTAAAAAAAATTAAAAAAATCCAGGCATTAAATAAAAATCTGCATAAATATGAAATTAATTGATTAAGACCTTCCATTAGACGATTACATTGCTCGTGAGCATGAAACCATTCTAAAGCCACTGCACTTTGATCCCTTTCCCAAATCTTTGCATTTTGCGGCCCTGGTCGCTCTCTCTCCCTTTTCTCCTACTCAAAGAACAGCTGCCCACTTCACTCTTCCTCCTACTCATTAACAAACAGATAGAGGCAAAAACAAAGTTTAAAGGGAAAATGAAAGAGACCCATTAATCTGATCAAAAGACATAATTTTCTCCTCCTCAATCCTCTTGTTTCTATAAGTTCTGCAAATTGTGTACCTGGAACTGAAACAGGGAGTGAAGGTCAAGAAAAGATGCAGCAACAAGGGGCCCCCTCTGACTTGGCTCACCTCCAGTCCACCATGCAAGCAATCGAGTTCGCTTGCGCTGCCATCCAGGTCCTCTCTTCCTCTCAGTTTCCCTTCCCTGTACTTTATGACTCCGGTACTGACTCCGTCAGTTTTCTTCTCGTTATTCATTTTCTGTTTGCTTTGTTAGAAATAAACAAAGAACAGCAAAGTCTATAAGGAATCCGTTCAACTATAATCAAGAACAATGCCTCTTACCCATTTTAATTGTTGTATGTTACAAGTCATAATATTTCTTATCTTTGTTATAAAAAATTATAGCTTTATTATATTTAGTTGCAAAATACAATTATAATACTTTAAGGGAATCGCTGTAACTATAATTGAGAGCATTGCTTCTTACCTCCTTTAATTGTTTTGTGGATCTAGTCATTAACTTTGTTCTCTTTTCTGTTTAACAAATGGTAGCTTTGGAGTGTTTAATTGGGGAAATCGCATGCACATCAGCTAGATCCTTTATCATAACCCATTTGGGCATTTCACTTGCTGTTGAGAGAACAGATTACCTGTTTCCACTGTTCTTGTACAATCTTTAGTGATTTCACATCAAGTAGCTATCTTCTGACGTTGTTATGGATATAATTGCATTTACTTGCAATAATATGTTTCGTATGGGCGTTATGTGTTAAACTTTTTTATTGGGATGTTTATTGGTCTTCCCAAATCAATGACAGATGCAAATGAATCCAACAGCGGAGGCCACTATTCTGGCACTGAATCAGTCGCCTCAGCCTTATAATGCGTGTATATATATACTCGGTATGGAGGTTACTGGGATGACTAGTGTATACATAAAAGGTCGCTAAAAGCTATTTGATGTTCATGGTGGATATGATTTTTGTCTATTAGAGAATTCTCAAGTAGCAAATGCAAGGTTTCAAGCAGCTGCAGCAATTCGAGATGCTGCTATCCGAGAATGGGGGTTCCTTTCGAATGACGATAGGAGAAACTTGATTAGGTATATACCTGCAATGTAGTTGTTGATTCCAGTAATGTTTCTTCTCAAAATTAGAGTGAAAGTATTTCTCTTGTGGCAAATTTATCTTGGGATTTATGCTGCTCCTTAAAATTCCACTCATTTGTGTGAACACGTTCCAAGCACAACAAATGGGATTAAACTCCCTAAATTCATATGCTTATTATGTATGAAAGTTATTATTAGGCATTGATTAAACCATTATCCATTATGTAGAACTTTTTGAGTTTTGAATTATTTGTAAGAGCACTTATTTGTTTTATATTGGTCATTACATAATGAAAACATGGCTTGCAGTTTTTGTTTGAGGTACGTTATACAACATGCTAGTTCACCTGAGGGCTATGTTCAAGCAAAAGTTTCTTCTGTGGCCGCACAACTGATGAAAAGAGGCTGGTAAATTAAACATGTCTTTTCATTTTGTATTACTGCATGAGTGAATTGTGTGCATTTGGAGCACTAAGTGCATGTAATTGTAAAATGCTTCTTTTATGATGGTCTCATGATAATGCATTCATGGTGTGCTTTGTATAAAGTGGTCGTACCCCTTAAGACTTTAAGCATATTTTCATACAAAAAATCATTAAACATTTATGATGTAACCATTTTTGTCACATTGTGAATAATTTATAAATTGTCTACCCTTTTCTTGAATGTGCTCTAAGTTATAGTGAATAAATAGCACTTAGTTGTGTCATTTTATATTTATGAAGACACCATTTTGTAAGAGATCAATTAAAAATACACAGGGGATGATTAGGCAATATGTAGGATGTTATGAAATTGGAATAGACGATGTTCCATCAATTAAAGTACTCATGCTTGTGATATGGTTGAGCCCTTCACAATGATTTTTAATGGTAGTAGAAGGATTTGCTTCACTTATTAAGCAACGACATGTATAATGTCTAAATGGAAAACTAGTATTTAGTATGCAATTGGTGGCTTGCAATAGTTCCTATAAAGATAAACCTAAATGTAGGGTGATTTATCTTTTGGGCAGTTATGTTTAAGGTGCTACTTGAATTTTGAATTATTTTTTTGTTGTTCTTATTTGTAATATCCAACTATGGTGAGATGGTTCAATTTATTTACCCTCAATCAACTCTTATCATTGTTAGCGAATCTACCATTTTTTTGTCAACCTTTGATGTTTGCAGGGTATTATATATTCTTCGTTTGTTGTAACAATCATTATCTTATAAAATCTCTGGTGTCTTTAAAGTCTTCATATTGGAGACATATATTCTAGATAATTGAAACCGTGCTACTATGTAAATTAGGTTATCATTTTTATGGACCAATTCATTTTTAGATGTTTTAGCTAGTACTTTCTTAGGAACTTAAGTTGCACCACTTGTTCTCTTTAGTTCTTCCATCCATATAGTTTGAACTTGAAAAGATTAAATATTATAGTAGGAAATGATGTCTTCTTTCTATCCTATGCAGAATGTATATTTTGATCTTTCAGGTTTTCATTAAAATTCAAGTCTGACCCCTTGTAGTGTTCAAATAAGCCTTATATGTTAAAAGAATAATCCTAGTTGACCTCTGAAGAATTTTCTCATTCTCTTATTCTCTTATGATTATTTACAAGGTATATACACATGAATATATAGGAGGAACTATCCTAATTAAGGAAGAAATAATTAAGGAAGAAAAATAAAGGAGGAATCCTAATTATACACATTCCTAATCTGTCAACAACCTCTAAATAAATAGGATCACAAACTACAATTTGGATTTTGTTAATCTAAGGGATCATCTGATTTCATTTATGGTTTTTTGTTTTAATGTCCTGATTTTGGTGTTTTTCGTATAACATAAACAAGTCTTATTTGATTTTTAATGTTAATGTAGTTACACTTTATTACTATTAACAATTAAATAGTAAATACTTAAATATAAATTAATTAGGTAAATAATTTAACTTTAATCTCTTATACAATTTGTATTAGTAAATATTAATAAAATTTTATTATATTTTATTTAAATAAATACTTATACAAATAAAAATATATAAAGTTTTATTTCAAAATTTGAAATATATACATATTTTAAAGATATTTTAAATTTAAAGTATTTTATTAAATAATTAATACTTTTATTTTTTAAAATTTATCTAATTGTAAAATAAAATAATTTTAATAATTAAATTATATTAGTCATAATTCTTATTTGTAATTAATATTAAATAATTAAATAGTGTATGTTTAGTTGTTGATAAATCTTATTGTGACAGAGAAAAATGAAATCAAAAAATAAAAATTAATTTTTATGCTTTTCACAAGTTATAAAAACTGAAAGAAATTAAAAAAAAAACAGAAACCAAAAGTTCAACCAAATTGTTTTTTTAAATTAAATTTGAAAATTAAAGCAGAAATTAAAAAATGAAAAAATAGAACCAAACAGGGCCTAAGTTTATGTGACATTTTTCATTTTGGTGAGGGCTTTAGATGAGTTGGTATGCCAGTTTCATTTCCATGGTGGCAGTGGATGGATCCCCATTCCCAGAAAAGTGCCACGTAGACTTTGTTTAATGAAACATTGATTGGAGTTAGTGCTTTTGGCTATTTGAGGATTAATTAAGATGATCATAACATGAAAACTTATTTAAACACTACAAAATGTTAGGATTGAAATGTACCTTCTGCTTTTTATAGTGAATTTCGTGCTTCCATTTTGATGGGCTGGAATAGAACCCTATTCCATGTGAATCTTGATGATTTTGTTAACCACCTCCAGTTTGAACTTTTGATGATGAAAATAATTACAAGATTCTCAGTCATCTCTAAATCTTTACTTGGAAATTTATGAATTCTTTGTCTATAGCAGACGCTTGCTAACAGCTAGATAGATATCTAAAGTTCATATACAGATTGGTATATGATTAAATGTATACACCTTTGGCATGGGTAAATTACTAACTCAGTTTTATGGTGGAAATATTTCATGCTTAGGCATGATTTTACTGCTGCAGAGAAAGAGACGTTCTTTTATCAGGTATACAGTTTTTGTTTATTCTTTCTTCTTTTTAATTTCTTTGAATAATGTCTTGGCTTATGAGCGTAAGATTTCCTCTTTCCTTGTGTCAATTAGATCTTCGTCTTCTTTTATTTGAATCATCAACCTTCACATTTCTATTATACTTTTAAAGGATGTCCTTGTCTATATCTAAAGTTTAGAATTTTACTTGGTGATGTCACCTGTATGGTTTAGTATGTATTTCTGGAATATAAAACTGTATTAATGCTTTAACAGTTGAGTATGATTTTTTGGAGTTGTTACTTCTAGTACTAGTACTGTTTATGATTTGTCATTAATCCACACTTATTAAGCATAACTGCGATTGCTTTATTTAGTCATTGTATAAGTATTTATACTCTGAATGGATTCACAGAAGAAAATGGTTGAATTTTTTTTTCATCTGCATTGGTATTGTGGCTGCTTCATTTTTGCTTGAGGACAATCAGATATTTTGTTTCTGTGCAAATTGATATCTTATAGGTTATCTAACATATCCAGAATCGCAGGTGAACCAGGCTATTCTTGGCATTCATGGTGCAGACGGCCAGTTCTTTGGAATAAATTTTGTGGAATCATTGGTATGATATAGGTTATTGCATTTTCTTAGCAGTTTTTCTTTTATATTTCAATGCGTTGCTATATTCCTGACTTAAATGTTTGAAATATGCAGGTGTCAGAGTTCTCACCATCTACTTCCAGTGCCATGGGCCTTCCAAGGGAGTTTCATGAGCAATGTCGGAGGTCGTTAGAGCTAGACTATTTGAAGGTTCTTTTGGTTCTCTTTCAACTTTTAGAATGGTCCATTTCCTGGAGACGATGGTTGCATTTACAATAGCTTATTGTAGATGAAAATGTTTCATCCTTTTGTGTTTCCTTCCCTTATATTTTTCATTGTTGGTAGACATTCTACTGCTGGGCAACAGATGCTGCTGTAAGTGTAACAAATAAAATTACTCAATCTGATGTTGAGGTACCAGAGGTTAAGGTTTGTACTGCTGCTCTACGTCTCATGCTTCAAATCCTAAACTGGGATTTCCGTTACAAAACAAGTGGCAAACAAAATGGTATAGATGTCTTTGCACGTGGAGTTAGGGCTGACAGTTCATCTAGAAGGTCGGAGTGTACCTTAGTACAGGTACTGTATTTAATTTCTTGAATATTTTCTATTTAAGTTCTCAAGGTTCTGTGGTGTAAAAGTAAAAACAGTGCAATCTTTAACTCTTTTCTGTTATCTGAATCTTGAGAGTGGCTATTCTGTGTAGAGGGGCCTGAAATTAAGACATTTGTCTCCTTAGTATTACTTATCTAGGACCGTTATTTGGACAACCTTTGATTAGATTATTCAGTGAATTTGGACATTGTACTAAGTTTGGGAGTCCAAAATTTTCTGCTTGTGATAATATTATTTGATCTAGCATCAAGTCTCGGGTTTAAGTCATGGTGTCCTTTATGTTTAGTTATGTGATTTGTTGTGATTTTTCCACATTATTTGTGAATGAGCATTTTAGACTGAAGTATTTAGTCATTTATGAGCTTTCCTCAATAGCTGAAGTTTCTGTTAGATGGTTTCTTGGCATTACTGATTAATAGTCATCAGCTTCTGCTTTCGGTCTTCTCATAATTTCACCTTTTCTTTGAGGTTTTTTGAGAAGATCCAAGCATTGGCTTATCTCAACCATATATCTTTCTTCTATTAATTGTTGGAAACAAGGGATTACTGCAGTTCAAAATTGACTTTATCATTTGAGTAATTCAATTAATTCATGTATATGTTGCTTGTAGCTTGGTCCTGCTTGGCGTGATGTCTTGATTGCAAGCGGCCATGTTAGTTGGCTCTTGGGCTTGTACTCAGCAGTGAGAGAAAAGTTTTCGCATGGAACATATTGGCTTGATTGTCCAATTGCAGTCTCTGCCCGGAAGCTTATTGTACAGTTTTGCCTCTTGACAGGAGCCATATTTGGTAAGTGATACCAATTGTTGGGCATCTCTTCAAAATTTTTCACAGCGTAATTTATCACTCTGTGATTATTTGCATATGCACTTAGAATCATGGGTTTGCACTGAAGTCCTTAATTGGTGAAAGCTAGTTCAACTAAATTTGACCAGAACCTTTCCTATTGATGCTTACATAAAACTTTTGAGCTAGTGGCAAGTGCAATTGCAATCATTTTGTTAAAAAATTCCTCCTATATTGTAGTTCCAAAGATGTACATTATCTGTAGGACTTCTTATGCTTTTTGGTGGTTTGGCAAGAAATTTTCTATCCAATCAGTTTTATCCCTTTGTTTGTATATAATGGTTGAGTATATGCTTGCATGCCGTGTACTTTTTATGTTAAAAGGATGATGCTTGCCTTGTACTTTTATATTAAAAGGGTGATGCATCCTTTAACATAACCTGTAAATGGAAGAGTTGCTTCATATTTTTGATGTTTCTGATAAACCTATATTTAGAATTGAGAATGTTGTAACTAGAATGTCATGAAATATATTAGGTTTAACACATTTGCTTATTTATTTGTAATAGTGCTTTATTACATAATAGTTATCAGTTTTCAATTAGTCTCTCTATATACATAATAAAAATCTCTAACATTCTTCCTCAAGTTGGAGAGATAATAGTTATCAGTTTTCAATTAGTGTCTCTATATACATAACAAAAATCTCTAACATTCTTCCTCAAGTTGGAGAGAATATTTTTAGATTCCCTTGATTTATTGAAAGTTTAATTAATTATAGGCACCTCAATGTGATAATATTATTTTGTAATCAAGATATTTAATCATATACCATTCTTCCCTATAAATAGGGACTTCATGTACTATGTAATACAGACACTTCTAATACGAACGATTTGACCCATGTTAATTTTGTATTTGTAGATGTAGGTATCCAAACCACATAAATCCTCTGTTCATCTTTCTTTCCTACCCTCTTTCTTTTATTTCATATTTTAACTTGATATCAGGGCAAGCTGAAATAGGATCTTCAAGAATAAATGGAAGAAACATCTTGACTAAATGAAAAAATAATAGGACAAAACAAAAATAAATGGTACTGTTCGCTATGATACTGTATTATTGTTCACCTGTGACCAGTGGCTCACAGCATTATTCTCTAGGTTTTTCTATCTAATTTATATTGGCTATGATACCGTGTATAATAGAGAGTTTACACCTAGAAGGGATACATATAGGTTTCAGCCATTTATTTATTTATCGTAGTGCTCTAATACACAATTTACCCGCAAATATGGTGTATTAAATAGACATAATAAGAATCTTTTGAACAGTACATGGAAGTGATTTTTCAGATTAGATTGAACAATAAAAGTTAGTTCTGAATGATGATTGAGTGAAAATCACGATTGCAAACTTGTTCATAGATTGATAATGTCTTTTAGATTTCATTTATCTCCCATAGACCAAAAATCGTCACACAATCAGAAGGAAAGGAAGACAAGAATAAATGGGAATCAGTCATTGATTGCTGGATTATCACAATGAATAAAAAGTTGTACTCTTATCATGTAAATTGTCCTTATTTCGTTTTCCAAGTAATATGTTTCATTCCATAATCTAGATAACAGAGAGATGCAAGTGCATCATTGGATACAACTACTTTCTGGGATAATAGAATGGATTGATCCTCCAGATGTCATCTCTCAAGCAATAGAGTGCGGAAAAAGCAAAAGGTTATTCTTGTTTATTCCCTTCTTTCATTTTATCTGTTCTGTTTCTTATGTAGTTCTTATTCTTATTTTCAGTGAGATGATAGACGGCTGCCGTGCATTATTATCTTTTGCAACTGTCACAACCCCCTCTGTCTTTGATCAACTTGCAAAAGCTATAAGGTCAGCATTATCATCTACAGTTCAATTATGTTACTTCAGATTTCTAGGACTTCATTTTCTGATTTAATAAGGATGTCTTACATCTGTGATTTTTGACTATGTGAATGTTTTATCTTCATGTTCAGGCCCTTTGGCACTCTAAGTTTGTTGTCCTCCTTGATGAGTGAAGTTGTTAAACTTCTAATGAATAATACCACCGAAGAGGAAACATGGAGCTGGGAGGCACGTGATATTTTATTAGACACATGGACCGCCCTACTTGCGGTAAAACGTTTAACTAAATGATCTCTCACTTGATCCCTTTTGACCTCTTGTTTTGTAGTGCAAACTTTACCTATTTAAATTATTGAACGCTCAGTTTATATCTATGCTTCTGTTTGAGAGATAGATATGTGGGTGTTATGGCTGAAACTTGCATGAATGATTTCTGTTTGAGCTAAGTGTCGAGGGTTACCTATTTTTCGTGTACTGATCTGGCTTTGCTATAGACTGAAGTTCTTTAACTTCTTCAGCCCATTGATAATACTGAAGGGAATGCACTGCTTCCTCTTGAAGGGGTAAATGCTGCAGCCAATCTCTTTTCTTTGATTGTAGTGTGTGAATTAAGAGGTAAACATGCCTTATAATTTGATTTTTCAGCTAGAACATTGGTTATGTTAGCAATATTTAATTATTTCAACATAAGGAACTCTATAAATATTTCTGTAGTGGCTTCTGCATTAGCAATGAATGATGACGACGACTCTGACTACCTTCAGGCTTCTATTTCTGGTATGGAATTGGTTTCTTTATGTAACCTTCATTAAGTTCCTAAATGGCCGATTTCGGTGGATATCCTAGTTATTTTGGTTTGTTTTGCATCTTTGGGTTAAGTGACTTAACATCTTTGTGGCACGTCTTGCAGCTATGGATGAACGGCTAAGTTCTTATGCTCTTATTGGAAGAGCAGCAGTTGATGTCACAATTCCTTTACTTACAAGGCTATTTTCTGAGCGCTTGGCACGACTTCATCAGGTACTTGTAATTAGAGAATGTCACTATTTCCTTTGTTGGAGCAGATATTTCTGTCTCTGTCTCATGTATATATTTGTGCATGTGTGTGTATTTCATGGAAACTTGGATTCGCCTAATGTATTCTGTAGGCCCTCTGGAAAAAGTTTTTGAAACTTAAAACTTTCTATGTTGGTTTCATTTCATCACCAATTAGATAGAAGAGTTCATGTGTTGGATTTGGTCTTTTAAGCCCAACAACCTTTATCATTATCGTAGCTCCTCTGGCCCATTAACAAACTAATTTAGTTAATTACTGGTTGGTCAATCATGAATTAGAATGAGTGTTGTTGGTGCTTTTGACAAGTTCTATAGACAGTTTGATCTCTAACTAAGTCATTGCACACTAGTTTTCTTTTTTGTTAAACAGGCATATACTTTTGCAAGTCTGGCAGGAACCCCCATTGCTAATGAGGACTATGGTAAACCATCCTAAAGCAAACGGAAAATAATTAGGGAAATTGATTAATTAGAACTTCATTCACTTCTGAGTAATTGCTTTAGTAAAGTTTCTACATTATGGCCATCCTTTTTAATTGAAGCCCAAATATGTCACCTCATTAGCTTGCATATTTTTTACTGTACCTTAAGGTTATTGCCTTCTTCTTCTCATACTTTTCACATCCTCAATTTATTCAAGAAAGATTATGGAGACAAGAATCATCAATTTTGGTGCAATAGAAATTATATTTTAATCTAAGTTACTTCAAGAATTTGTGGAGTCTTAGTCTGCCATGTATATTGATCTGAACATGAAATGCTTCCTACTGGGAATTAGCCACAAATCAATTTCTGAAATTGGTCCATCTCTCATATCATTTGATTTCTTTGTAGGGCAGGGACATTATTGAATTAATTCCAACTTTGGAGGAAATCTATTCATTGTTGTTAATAGCAGGGCATGTGCTTGCTGATGAAGGGGAGGGAGAAACGCCCTTGGTATATGACCATACCTTATGCTCAGCATCAGTTGTGCTTAAACATTAATGTTTTGAAAAATTTTCACCTACCTATCAAAATGTTATATGCCATTGCTTATGCACTCTACAATTAAATTCCATTTGTGATGCCCTACTTTTCTAGTTGATTGCTATCAATATATGAGGTATTCTGTCTATTCAAACTGCAGTCTATCTTACTACTAGGGTTCATGCTTCAGTTAAATGTGGTTGGTTTTCCTTATTTAATAGTACAAGACTATCCCTCTTCAACAACAGTTTCAACAAACTATTGAAATGTCAGAACATGATTGTTGAATTTATAAATTTAGCATCTAAAAACTATGAAAAGTATTTGCATGGATTCAAAGAAGGAGATCTGGAGACTTGCAAGAGAAAATTGCATTACTTTCTTTTATACAAGTTTCTCAGTTTCTTGCAAAATAATTTTGATTTTTAGCTGCTATGCTAGAATTTCTATGGCACTGCCAATTGTTTTTAGTTTAATCTTTCACTTTGTTATGGGATAACCAGGTTCCACTTACAATACAAACTCAATTTGCGGAAGCTGTGGAAGCTGTAAAACATCCTGTTGTTATTCTCTCTGCGTAAGTTTCTGACTTTCCATTTCGTAAGAGTGTGAAATTGAGGAAAATCATCACATTCTTTAAAAAATATTTTGGTAGTTATACAATGGCTGTTTGCAAGATGGGAAACAAAGGAGAATGTCTCCATCTTAAGGTGAATTTTGATATGGAAGTGTTAACCCCCTTTGTAATTTATTTATACGAGCAATTTAGACTTATAATAAGAGATATAAGTCTATATTAGTTGCTTACAGAGAAAGGATTTACTACCATAATTTGGTGAATCGCATTCAGTTTGCTATCCTAGAAATGCTTGCACAGAAAATGGTGACTAATTGTTTGAGTTCTTGTGTCTTCTTATATAAGCGGCCATTTATTCTTTAGCTTAAGCTGGTTACTTCTAACTTAATAGATGATACAAAGTAGAAGGGGAAATGATTTTTTTCTTCTTAGAAATGATTTAGAATTAAATAGTTATATATACACCTTAGTGTAGGAAGAAGAATAGGAAACAGTCTCTAAGTATATGATTCAATCTCCTAGGATTCAACACACTCCTAAGGAAGGAAAATGTCTCATAGGATTCCACACTCCCGTAGGAAAGGAAACTGATACGACACCTCCAACATATGAGGATCACATGGGCCAAGATTTAGTCAATCAGTAGTTTGATTCCATTACGTAC
>JAJMLV010000003.1:51470635-51484295 GCA_027123465.1 Erythroxylum coca
TCTTGCTCTCAAATTTATCAATAAAGTTCTATTATTCAGTTACTTCTATTGTCTTTCTTTTCTGGTTTCTATCAAAAACACAGTCTCCTAGGATTCCACACTCTCCGAGGAAACAAGAACAGTCTTTTAGGATCCCATAATCTTTGGGATATCAAGAAATTGACTTTCCCAAAACAGTATACAACTAATATACAACTTGACACTCCCCTTAAGTTGAGAAATATATTTCTTCCATTCCCAACTTGGAAATAATATCATGAACACTTGGAACTATTCAATCCCTTTGTTAGAAGATTTGCTAGTTGGCTTCCTGATGGAATATATGACCTATAAGCAAACCCTTCCTCCAATCTTTCCTTGACCAAATGTCTGATGGAATATATGACCTATAAGCAAACCCTTCCTCCAATCGTTCCTTGACCAAATGTCTATCAATCTCAATTGTTTTTTGTCTTATTATGTTGAATAGGGTTATGTGCAGTATTGATGGCTGATTTGTTGTCACAATAGAGTTTCATAGGACCTTCTCACTTAACTTTCAAGTTATATAGAATAATCTTCAACCATAACGACTTGCAAAAGCCTTGAGTAATTACTCTAAACTCTGATTCTGTTGATGACACAGCCACAATATTTTGTTTCTTACTACTCCAAGTCCCTAAATTACCTCCAAGGGAAGCATAGTAACTTGCGGTTGATCTTCAGTCCACTAAAGATCCTACATTGTTCGCATCGATATAGGCTTCTAGGGTGAGATGATTATTCCTCTTCAATATAATTCCTTTCCCTAGTTTGACTTTTAAGTAAGGCAACACCTATATGCAAATCATAGATATGAGTCTCTGGGATCATGCATGAATTGATTAACTATGCTTACTGAGTATTCTATATTGGGCTGAGTATAAGCAAGGTATATGAGCCTACTTACTATCCTCTGGTACAACTTTTATCAACAAATGGTTCTTCTTTCGATTCTCAAGCTTATGATTTGGTTCCATTGGGGAAGAGACCGGTTTGCACCCAATCTTTCATGTCCTCTTCAAGAGATCAATCACATATTTTTGTTGAGATATGAAAATTTCTTGTGATCAATATGCCACCTTGATATCAATGAAGTACTTCAATTTCCCAAGCTCGTTTATCTCGAATTCCTTGATCAGTCGTTGCTTTAATTCCTATTTTTCTTTTTCATCATTTCTAGTTTAAATAATATCATCAGCATACATTAACGTGCTGCCATTCCTTTATAGATGTGTACTTGATGAAAAGAGTGTGATCACCTTGGCTTTGTTTATATCTCGACCCTTTCATAACTTTAGCAAATCTACTGAACCATACTCTGGGAGATTGTTAAACCCATATAAGGCTTTTTTTCAACCAACAAACTTTATTACCTATGTCAACCTACAAACTTTATTACCTATGTTTTCTTCAAATTCTGGTGGAATGTTCATATAGATTTCTTCATCTAGATCTCAATGAAAGGAGGTATTTTTCACATCATGTTGCAGAAGTTGTCAATCAAATTGAGCTGCTAAGGATTAAAAAATCCTCATAGTATTCTTTTTTTTTAATAGAAAAAATGTCTCCTAGTAATCAACCACATAAGTTTGAGTGTACCTTTTAGCGACTAATCGTGCTTTATATCGTCATCATCACCAGTCCGAAATCCCACAATGAAACGAGATCTGGGGAGGTCCGATAGTTCGCAGCCTTATCCCTACATAGTAGAGAGGCTGTTTCCGGTGGACGTACATGCAAATGAGACAATATATGAATGATGCAGGTTACAGAAACAATTCATTAAAAACATAAAATAAATAAAAATACAAGTAATGGGGAATACTTGAAGGCGGCCAGATTTGCGAGAACCTAATAGGCTACAAAGTTCATCTCTTCTTGTCGCTCAGTAAGTAAGGGGACCTTCCTCAGAGACCCTGCCGGGATGACCTCCTACTGCACGTGAGGGAAGTCTATTTATCATATATGGGGCAATCGAAACTGCCTCCTCCCGATAGGATTTAGGAACATTCCCTTGAAAGAGTAGAGCTGAGTTACTTTGAGGAAATATCCATTTTTCCTATCAACTATCCCATTTTGTTGAGGTGTGTCAACATATAATGAATCATGAATAATTCCCTATATTTGAAAGTAGGTGGACAAAATCTGATTAAAATAATTTGTAGCATTTTCTGACCTAAAACTTTTAATCTTATATCCAAATTGTTTTTGAATCATGGAATAAAATTTAGGGGGAAAAAAATGGTAACATCAGATTTTTGTTTGAGTAAGAAAAGTCATGTAACTCGAGTACAATCAACCATTAAGGAGATAAAACCAACGAGTCCTAGAAATATTAGAAACAGTAGAGGGACTTTAAATGTCACTATGTATGAAATGAAAAGGATGAGGACTTCTTTTAGACTAAGAGGAAAGGATATAATTCACAAATTTCATATTGAAAAACTGAGATGTCTAATCCTTTGAACAAATTTGGAAACATAACTTTTAAAACTCTAAAGTTTGGGTGACCAAGGCGTAAATTGTAAAGCCAAATGACATCTTTATTTGAAGTACTAAAAAATGACATGGACAAATTATTCATGATTTTTTTGAGAAGATTCAAGATGATAGAGACTGTTCTTTTCCTTAAAAAGTCCAATCCTCCTCTCCAAACCCTAATCTTGAAGACCGCGATAAGAAGAGAAAAAAATTACATAACATTTAAGGTTGTGTGTAAGTTTTTTGAATAGACACAAGGTTGGCTGATAGTTTTGGCATATGAAGAATGTTTTCTAGACAGAGAGAAGGTGTAATATATACATCTCTTACTCCTGCAATAGTAGCTAAGAGAACATTGGCCACTACAGTCTTCTTTTATCTAGGGCATGAGGTATAGGTACGGACTAAATGTAAGGAGTGACTCATATGGTTTGTGGCATCAGAGTCAATTCTTCAAGCATTATCATAATACATGTTTGAGGCATTCATGCAAAAAGAAAATAAAGGTGAAGAAAGAAGACAAAGTAATTCTTCATTTTTTTGTGAATAGTAAAAGGAATATATAGGACAATACAACCCTGTTCTCTAAGTAATAAAATCTCAACTAAGTAATAGAATATCAACTAATTAGCTATAGAGAATCAACTAATTAAGATAATTAGTTGATTATTTCTATAATATCAACACTCTCCCTCAAGTTGGTGTATAGATATTGATCATGCCTAACTTTCTTACAAAGATCTCAAAATTTTGTCTTAGTAGCCCTTTGGTAAAGATATCAACAACTTGTTGTGTTGTATGTACAAATGGTATGCAAATGAGTCCACTTTCAAGTTTTTCTTTTATAACATGTCTATCAATCTCCATATGCTTCGTCCGATCATGATGAACTCAATTGTTAGCAATATTGATAGCTACTTTGTTATCACAAAACAACTTCATTGGGTGCTCCACTGGTTCCTTAAGTTCTTCCATTACTCATTTAAGCCAAATTACTTCACAAATTCCTTAAGCCATTGCCCTTTATTCTGCCTCCACACTGCTTTTGGCTACTGCATTTTGTTTTTTAGTTTTCCATTTTACTAGATTTCCCGCATATATGTGCAATACCTAGAAATTGATCTTTTGTTAGTAAAAGAACTTACCAAGTCTGCATCAGTGTAGACTTCAACTCTCCTTTGATCACTTTTCTTCCCTGGAGTTCCCTTTAAATATCTTATATTTTGTACACTACTTCCAAGTGTTCTTCATAGGGAATATGCATAAACTGGCTTACCACATTGACAACAAAGGAAATATCTAGTCTGGTGTGAGATAAATATGTTAGCTTTTCTACTAGTTGTTGATATCGACCTGTATCTATTGGGACTCCTTCCTTATCTTCTTTAAGTTGAATTCGATAGGAGTATCTGATAGTTTACATCCACTCATCCTAATTTCTTTCAGAAGGTCTGGGATATACTTCCATTAGGTGAACCATCTTTTTCTAGTTATTTTTTTTTTAATTCTCGAAGGTCCTTAAATATCACTATAGGTTATAGCAAAGGGTTTTGTGGCCTTGTAAGGTTGTGCTGGGAAAGATATTTGATGATGTTTAGCAATTTGACAAATTCACACTAAAATGAAGATAGATCTTTATTTGTAAAAAACTTCAAAAACAAATGTGTCATATATTGAAAACTTCGATGTCCAAATCTAAAATGCCATAACATAATTTTATTTTCATGAAGTATTGAAATAGAATTAAGACAAGTTCTCTAGGACTGCTTGTTTGAGTCATATCCATTTTCAAGGAAATAGGGACCTCCAACTCGTTTAGCATTGCCAATCATCTTCCCTGTGTTCAAATCCTAAAATTGACAATCACATGAAGAATTAGCTCGACAATTTTGGTTAATAGTTATTAATAGTAAGGTGAGCCTTAGAGCAACTGGTAAAGTTGCTCCTTTGTGACCATAAGATCACATGTTCAAGTTACGGAAACAGTCTCTTTGTAAAAATTCAAAAGGAAAGCTGCGTACATTATGACCCTTCCCGAAGCGGGAAGCCTTGTGCACTGGGTACGTTGACTTTAGTTATTTTACTGATTGAGAACAAATTGCAGGATAATTTAGGAACATCAAGAACATTGTGAAGTGTAATATCAAGGGAAAGAACAATTGATCCTTTCCCAGCTATTGCTGAGAGGAACTATCTGCTATTTTTTTCTCTTTGATTTTCTACACAAGGACTATAGGAAGAAAATAATTTAGAGAACCCAGTCATATGATCTGTTGCCTCATAATCAGTTATCTTAGAATGATATGAATTGACACCAAAACAAGAGGCAGTTAGATAATTACCTTTTTGAACAAAAGAACAGTTAGGATTTGGACTAGAGAAATTTTGAAACTGAAGAATTTTACAGATTTTCTCTATTTGTTCCTTTGTGAAAGACTGTGTGCCAAAAGACGTTTCGGGCCTGAATTTAATAGTATTGGTTTGGAAGGTACGATTGTCTCTGAGTTGCTTTTTCTTCCAATTTTTTGACTTCCCATGAATTTTTAAGCATGTTTTTGGGGGTGTGAATCATGGTTACAGTATCACACCATGTCTTTTTGTTTTTTTTTTCTCCCTTAGTCTCTATTCCTTTCGACATGAGTGCAGAGCCTTCAACCTCTAATTTGATGTTGCCAATCATCACTTTCCACCTCATTTCCTCTCTCCTTACTTCCATGAAATCCTCTTTGATAGAGAGTAAAGGCTTTCTTCCCAAAATTTGGCCCTTGACTTCATCCAATTCTTGATTCAATCTTGCAAGAAAAACATAAACTTTATCGTTTTCCTCCCTTTTTTGATTTTGAACACTGTCATTCGAACAGTCCTGATCATTTTCATAACATAGGTCCAATTTTTGCAACAAGGTTACAAGTTCATTGTAAAACACTGTAACGTTACGGCGTCCTTGCTTGGCCTTCCATAGCTTCATTTTTAGTTCCAAAATTTGAGAAGAATTTTCAATATCAGAATACATCTCTCGAACCCCTTCCCGTACATCTTTAGCTCTTGGCAGAAACATATAAGGTTTTCTGATTGCAGGTTCTATGGAATTAATTAACCAAGCTGTGATCAAAGAGTTTTTGGATCTCCATATTGCCATATTTGGATCATACAAACTAGGCCTTGTTGTCTCTCCAGTCAAATACCTGAGTTTTCCTCTACCGTCAATGGCCAACTTTATTGTTTGTGACCAGACCATTCTAGGTAATTTTGGCCATTTAACATGTGATTCGTCAATTGAAAAGGCAAATTTGAGCAAAGAAGACCACAATTACATCATATGTTTCCCATCATAACACCTAGATTAGTCACACTTGAACTGTTGAAATCATCATTGAAGGGTGAGGAGTTTTTCCGTTGGCTAGTTATCTCTAAGCGACAGTCCATTTAGGACTAATTTGAATGAAGAAAGGAAAAAATATTGTAGAAGAGTTGTGGCTCTGATACCATGAAGAAAAGAAACCTCTATGGAAAAATGGCGGTTCCTAGAAGACAAAATAATTCTTAATTTTTCTATGAATAGTACAAGGAATATATGGGACAATATAGTGCTAATCACCTCCTTAAATTAAGAAGAATCAATTTATTCTCTAAGTAGTAAAATCTCAACTAATTAATAGAATATCAAGTAATTATCTATAGAGAATCAACTAATTATCTCTAGAGATAATTGGCTTATTAGTTCTATAATATCAACAAAGGGTTTTCCCTAGAGAGACAAAGAACTAGCACTAGAGAGCCTCTCAAGATATCCTTATAAATTCCTAAGTTTCTGAATCTCCTGAATATTAAAACCTATTTTATCCACACTTCATCTTATTTGGGAGTGGTAATTTTGGATGTAGACATATTGGGCACAAGAAAAAAATAGAAGAATGAAGTTCGAAGAAAAATGCAGTAATGAAGGCTGCTTGAAGAATTCTTTAGGAAAATTCCTAGGACTTTGATACCATGACTCGAAATAGAAGGAAAAATGATTTTTCTTTGTCTAAATGATTTTGAATGACATGTTAATATGTACACCTTAATGTATGATGAAAAACAAGAAACAATCTCTAAGAATAGGAATCAATCTCTTAGGCTTCCACACTCTCCTAGGAAAGGAGAAGCAGCCTCCGAGGATTCCACACTCTCTTAGGAAAAGAGAACATTATCCTAGGATATCTCAATCTTTTGGATATCAAGAAATTGACTTTCCTAAAAAGGTACACGACTAATATACAACTCGGCAATGTATTAGATTATATATTTATATTTATGTTTATCTATCAATACTATCATCATACTGTTTGCACAACAATTTTGGTAGTTTTTGTCAAAGTTTTTTGATAAATGATGTTATTTATCATTTTATCTCCACAATTTCTTCTGAACCTGCACGCAATCAGAATCAACTATTCATTTGACTTATATTATTATTCTCATGCAGTTCGGTTATTAAATTTGCTGAGCAAAGTTTAGATCCTAAAATGAGGGCATCAATTTTCAGTCCTCGCCTTTTGGAGGTACCCAGCATTTTAAAGATGCTTTATACCTATTTCAGTTGTATCTGACTTGGCGTCTTTGACTCTTGCTGTGCGATCTATGGTAAATACTGTGTTTTCAGCTATTTGTAACATGAAGTCTTGATATTTGTTATGCTAATCTATCTTGGGCCAATCATGCTTTTCTCTTGCAAGGAATGACACAGGCACCAGGTGTCCGATTGACATATATTCCTGTTACTTGCATTTTGCCACGTTATTGAGACTATACATGTCATTGCTACCTACATGGAAGATTATACATGGCCTTGATTAAGATGTCTTTTACATTTCCCTAACTGTGTGAAAACAACTATTTCTGATTACCTTAATAGTAATTAGATTTTTTCTTAATTTTCTCTTATTTAATATGTTTAGGTTTACTTCTTATATTTTGATTTTATGGAAGCTTCATTATATTTTACCTGGCCCCAGTACTTGTACCACTTTTGTGAGTTCGCATCCTTTGTAGGCTGTTATATGGTTTCTTGCCAGATGGTCTCATACCTATCTAATGGCCGAAGAATTCGGAGACATTAATTTCTGTTCAGGACAAGGTCATGAGGCTCAGTTTCGGCAGTTGCAATCTAGAAAAGCTTTGCTCAGCTTTTTTGGAGAGCACAACCAGGGAAAAGTTGTGCTTGACATTATTGTTCGTATCTCGGTGACAACACTCATGTCATATCCTGGGGAAAAAGATTTGCAGGTACAGATTATAGGACTATTCCACATTAGATTCTTGTTTATTTCTTGTTTCCTGTTTTTAACTTCCATACGCATCACATTTTCATCTTCATCATGGGCCCGAAGTGGATGTTGCATCAGGCTTGCATGGCATACATTTGGATCAGGCAGTTTCAAAGAAACGAACTATTTTCTCTGGGAAAGCATAATGTTGACATAACAAGTAGTTTAAATGATGTTATTGCAGATGCATTCATCTTGGTGTTCTTGTCTCAGTTATTCAGTTCATTTTGCAATCGCATATTACCTCTTTTGAAATGACATTCACAACCGTTTATAGTCTCTACAAAGTTCACCAACAGTATCATTTATTTAAGGTGCTGATCAGAGGGGAAAATAATCCTGCCTCTCAATTACAATGTTGAATTCAATCTCTGTTCTCAATTTTTGGTCTTGGAAAAGGTGTTACAGCTTTCCTGTTTTTTCTTGCTTGATAGGCACTCACGTGCTACCAATTACTTCACGCTCTTGTGCGACGAAAAAATGTTTGTATTCACCTTGTTGAACTGGTCAGTAGCATACTTTTTCTTTTGTATTATTACTTCACCATTATCAGTTATGATTCATTTCAATGTTAGGGTTTTCTATCCTTATTTCTCTTTATACTGTATTCTAACTTTCATGATCCATGTAGAATGGTGACATTCTTGTTTTTGTTAAAGAAATCTCCTCCCATTCCTCAGATTCTTGAGTCAAGATGGACAAAAAATTTGTTTGACAAAGTTATCTTCCAGAGAAGTTTAACGACTTTTCCTTTTGGATATTTTTATACAGGATTCATGGCGTGAACTAACAAATGCTTTTGCCAATCAAAAAGCATTGTTCTTGTTGAATTCTGCTAATCAGGTAGCGATTTAAAACATCTGGTATATCATTTTTTGTCTTTGCTGGTGTTTTGACCATAATTTTATCATTATATCTCAGCGTTCATTGGCTCAAACCCTTGTTATTTCGGCTTATGGAATGAGAAATTCAGAGGCATCCAATCAGTGAGTCTGTTGAATTTTCCTTGTCATTCCAGCTTTTCCAGTCTAACGTCTCCTTACTTCTGATAAAGGTACGTAAGGGATCTCATGACGGCTATGACAAAGTATCTTCTGGAATTGACTAACAAGAGTGACCTCAAACATGTTGCACAACAGCCTGATGTCATTCTATCGGTAAGTATATGAAGCTTTATATCATTTGATTAACTTCAGTTGTTGTTTTACCATCGTAACATAGAGCAAATATCGTAGGTGAGTTGCTTATTTGAACGGCTACGTGGAGCTGCGAGTGCCACAGAACCTCGAACTCAGAGGGCTCTTTGTGAGATGGGATTTTCTGTCATGAATCCTATTCTAACTCTTCTTGAAGTCTACAAACATGAGGTACCACAACATATTATCATTGGTAAAAAATCCTTTTACAACATTAACTTGAAACAATGACCCTATTCCCCAACTTCCAACGTTAGTTTCACATGCTTTAATGTCTGAAAATTCTGAGTTGCATGATGATTAATTGGTCTCACATGAGGCATCATTAAGGGTAATATTGACGGTAACATTCTTGTTCCTTTTAAATTTGAAAAAAGTTGTCATACACTGCTTTCTTGTTGTCTACAAGGAATCAGTGAGAACAATTTTACTGATTAAGCATTTTGGGCCAGATTCAACTGTTTTGAAATTTTAATTTTACTTTCTAATTCTTGAATGTAGCTCGTTTTTCGGTATATAATAGACTGATTATTTTTTAAATACTAATCATTTGAAATTGCTTAGTCTGCAGTTGTTTATCTGCTGCTTAAATTTGTTGTCAATTGGGTGGATGGGCAAATTTCCTACCTAGAGGCTCAAGAAACTGCTGCAGTTATTAAGTTCTGCATGAGCTTGCTTCAGCTTTACTCATCCCACAATATTGGCAAGGCAAGTTTTCTGCACTAGGAGGACATGAAATCTCACGTTCTAATACCTGCATCATTAGTGGCTTCTTGTCATTATAATCCAGGTTACTGAGTAGAGTATTGATGGGGCCCAATCAGTTGCGTCACTTAAAAATAACTCCTGTCTTCGATATAACTTTTTTCACTGTTCCTCCAGATATCATTAAGTCTTTCTAGCAGCTTACTGAGTGAGGCAAAAACTGAGAAGTACAAGGACTTACGGGCTCTTCTTCAACTGCTTTCAAACCTTTGTTCAAAAGATCTGGTACCATTTCCTCCATTTGCAGTGCAAATGATGTGTTGACTGTTCTGTAGCTTATTGAATAACAATATCTATTTCAGGTTGATTTCTCATCAGATTCTATAGAGGCACAGGGCACAAATATCTCCGAGGTATATTTGTTGTAAAATGTGAATATATAAATCAGTTAATTGGTTTCTAATATACTTATTCTGCAGGTCATTTACTTCAGTCTTCATATAGTTACCCCTCTTATTTCTTTGGAGCTACTGAAATACTTACTTATTCTGCAGGTCATTTACTTTGGTCTTCATATAGTTACCCCCCATATTTCTTTGGAGCTACTGAAATACCCCAAGCTTTGCCACGATGTAAGAGCTTATCTATTTTAAGCGAGACAAAATGCTTATATTTATCTATGTGAAATTGATAATTGGGCTGTGATTCGCCAGTACTTCTCATTGCTATCACATATGTTGGAGGTTTATCCTGAAACACTAGCACAACTAAGTCATGAAGCTTTTGCTCATGTTCTGGGAACTTTAGACCATGGTCTTCATCATCAGGTAGATGGCTATCCTTATTCTCTCTCTGTCTATTTTCCTCTTAGAAATACTGAATGTTCTGTAAATCCCTTGGAAGAACTTATCCATGCATAAGCTGAAGCGAGTATGCTCATTGCAGCTTCTGTGTTTGTGTGATTGTTTTTTATTGAATAAAAAAACTTGAACCAAAGTTTATGCATCCTTTTAATATGCTTTTTAACGGCAAGAATTCGGTAGAATCTCTAAGTAATATGTATGTTTGGATCCTTGAGAATTGTGGCTAATCTATTTTCGCATTGCACTTTTATGGTACAGGACACAGAAGTAGTTAATATGTGCCTAAAAGCTCTAAAAGCTCTTGCCTGTTACCACTTCAAGGAGACAGGTGCTGGCAGGATAGGATTAGGTGCCCATGCTACTGGTGTTGAAGACACTCATGGCAATTTGCAGGAAGGTGTTTTTTGTCGCTTCCTTAAGTTGCTACTGCAGTTACTTCTTTTTGATGATTACAGGTAATTGATCTTTTTCCTGGATTGAATTTTCTTGTTACCAATATTGAGCTTCATAAACGATTTACTTTCCACGTTATATGTTGATTCTCCTTTTACTGCCACTGCCATTTATGTTATCTTACTCTTAAGGTCATTTCTTTTTGCTTACAGTCCTGACCTGGTCAGTCCTGCAGCAGATGCCCTTTTCCCCTTGATTCTTTGTGAACAAGTTGTATTCCAGGTAATTTTTGTGGGCTTTTCCATTATTGTTTTGATTCTGCCACTCATCCAGTACCGTTGAGTATGTTTTTAGTTAAGAAAATGAGAATCAAATTGGTGCTCAAAGAATCACGTGCTGTTAATAATCTCATTTAGTTAAGAAAATGAGAATCAAATTGGTGCTCAAAGAATCATGTGCTGTTAATAATCTCATCACTTCTGTTATTTATTTAGACACAAGAACAGAAGACTTGTATTACGAAATAGCTCTCTAAATGTATTGCATAACTTGGAGGGGCAGTTTTCTGGTTGTGCTTCAAGTGGTCAAGGTCACTGATGACTTAAGTTTGATGGTAATCTGTGTGGAATTTAGCATCGTGATACTCCATTGGAGCATGCCTGCCCCTTGACGTAAATCGACTGTGGCACTCAGAAATAATTGAAGATATTGAAAACTTAAAAGCAATGCAGTGTCTCTCAGAATTGCTCCCAACCTGCACCCGGCAGGGTGCTCCTGCATACTTTGTTATCGATGGATGGATTTGAAAGGATTAATCTATGCCTGATTTTCTTTGCAGAAATTAGCGAATGAGTTGATACAGAGGCAGGCAAATCCTACATTCAGGTCAAGACTAGCAAATGCTTTCCAATCCCTAATGAGCTCCAATCAGCTATCTTCTGCTCTTGATCGTATGAATTACCAAAGATTCAGAAAGAATGTAAATAACTTTCTGATTGAAGTTCGTGGATTTTTGCGGACAATGTGAGATTATTGTTCTTTCCTTCTGGCATTGTTTCCAGTGAAAATTTTTGGTTTTAAATGCACATCCCAATATTCTGGGGTTTAGAGTCAGCGGTTCTGCTTGCTTTCAATTGAATTCTTAAGTAAACATTATACGTACAGCTTTGAACTGGAAATTTGAACATTATATGTGCCCTATTATGGAATGAAATGGCGTAGAATTTTGTTGTGAATGAGCAATTGTAAGAAGAACGTTAATGGTCTCAAAACTGCCTTTGGATTCTTAATCTTGGTTGATATCTGTATTGTTGATATAATAGCCTCACATGGAAATTGAGAAAGATTAGATAGAGGTGGGGGATGCAATTTCTGATTCTGTTGCTTATTTATGCTGAAATGCAGACATTTAGATACCTTGGGAGGGTAACATGACCTGTTCCAATGGCAAATGCCGAGGATCTTTCATGCTTCGTTCTGTCTCAGATTTGTCATTTACTTCCAAGAATTGTGGACCTTGGCATCATTGCTTATTTTGTCTTCTGTGTATTCACATTTGAAACACGAAAATACCTTGCAAGATTGCTCTAAGGCTCCTGTCAATTCCATCATTTCCAATCAGCTTAAAGCCTATGGGCCTGGTATCTAACGTTGAACATACAGTGTGTTTGACAATTACCAGAAAGTTGTTAGCTGCAATGTGATTTTTATGATGTTCAAATGAACAGTGTGTATACATTCAAGTAAAAGATGCAAACTTTTTCAACCACAGCAAAAATCATAGTTAAGAAAAGCGTAAGTCCACATTTTCACAGCAGAAATGACAAGGAGCGGAAGTTGTATGATAAAATAAATTATTGTAATGAATTATAACAGAGGTTAATAATATCTATTTGAGATTGAATTTTAAGTGTTTTACCCGATAAATTCTACAAAGTGACATAAATAGGTACGTCAGAAGTATAAAGCGCACATGCAATTGTAATACAATTTGAAACATAATAATAATTTAATTGAAATATATTTTTGTTTTTAATTTAAACAAAATTTATTTTAATTAAACACAAGTACGTAAGTTCTCAATTGAAAAAGGCAGTAGGAAAAAACGTAGGTTGTAGTGTAATTTGAAGGAATAAATCTTATTCACATGTAATGTATGTACAGAGCACTATTTATATTACTCTATCTAACTTGCTATTGGTTGAGTCTCTTAGAATGAAGAAAAATATTCTAACTACCCGACATGTGAATTTGTTAACTGTATAGTACTGGATGGGTGAAGAGGAAGAAAATGACAAAACATAAAGTGACAAAAAAGAAAACGGTAAGATATTAAAACAATAGAGTTGGTCTACTAGGTCTCCTGAAGCATAATAGTCCAACCTATTACTTTTGGGTCCTTTATCACCAGCCCTTCAAGTTGGAGGCTCGATCAACGACTCCAAACTTGTTAAGGAGACCAAAAAACAAGCGTGTGGATAACGCCTTCGTGAATAAGTCCGCGATCTGTTCCTTAGTGTTCACGTGCCGCAACTCAAGAAACCCTAAACTCACGCAATCGCGAACCAGATGTAGATCTATCTCAAGGTGCTTCGTTCTCTCGTGAAAAACAAGGTTTTTTGATATGTAAATGGCGGCCTGATCGTAGCAATACAGAGGTATGGGTTCTTGAACATTAACCCTAAAGGCTTGA
>JAJMLV010000003.1:51496372-51507317 GCA_027123465.1 Erythroxylum coca
CTATTACATATTTAATATCCATTAAATATCAAACATTTAACATTAATTCACATCTAAAATATATTTAAACTGAATATATATATATATATATATCATATATCATATATGTCAGAAGAGAATTAATGTTAAATGTTTGATATTTAATGGATATTAAATATGTAATAGTACCTAATAAAATAAGAATTCATAAAAATATGAATACTTATTTTAATAAATTAGTTTAACATATACAATTTAATAAAAAAACAGTCATGTAAAAATTCACACATAAAAAGTAAACAGAACATCATCATTTAAGGGAGCATATAATTAAGGTAATTGGAATAATAATATATGTCAAACTCATCCTATATTAATATATAAATAAATTGAAGTTCATACTACAAACAAGTTTCAATTCGTGCAAGCCAAATAAAATCAGCCACGTAATACGTTCAGATGGGAAGTTCAAACCACAAACAAATATTCAAATTTGACTCTGTTAAAAAAATGTAGTAAAAAATAATTTCACTTACCTCAACCACCATGCAGAATGATCTTGCTGAAGTACGTGAAAGAAGATGATGACGGAGTTAGAATGAAAATTATAGAAACTGATACAAATTCGATTAAAATGATAGCAAATTCATTGTTGACATTGTCAAAAATGTAAGGACACTGAATGTCATTTAAATACCTGTTAAAACTTCTCCTCAATCTCCTCCGAAATAGAAATACTGCCAACAAATCTATTTCTATAATCAAGAACAAAATTTTTCACAGCTTATAAGGCGAGATATATTTAAACAATTATATAAAACGAACATGTTAGGATCAATGTTGAGTAATATTGATTAGTAAATGTCTAATGATAAGACCTAGACAATTAGGATCCACAAGGTCAAACATTGCATCATTAAAACTACAACGACAAAAGAGTAAGCTAATGAATATTCACCTTTATTATGTAATTAGAGTTTTTAATATTATAATTAATTACATTTCTATAAACAAATAAAGGATAATAATAAAAATTAGAAAAGTTAGTGAGTACATAAAGGACGATAATCATGACTTAGACACTTTAAAACATGAGAATGCAGAGTTGTATGAAGGTAGTTGATTCTCTCGAGGACTCATTGTCTAAGTTCACTAAAGGAAGTGAGAAACTAAAAAACATGTTATAAGCTCAAAAGAGTTGTAGTAATAGGTATAGAATCAAATTTAGTCATGATAATGCTTACAACACTTAAGACAACTTTTATCAAAGCAAAGCATTTATGTCAACTAAGGGTCCGGTAAATCTTAAGTCTTCTTCTTCCTTCAAGTCTCTTCCTTTTTCTTCATTCATTCTATTTCTATTCTCCTTTAAGAGTGTCATCCTCTTCTCTTACAAATCGCCTTCTTTTCCAGCTTTTAAACCCTAAATGTTATATATATTTTTAATTTTCATCCATGCCTTATTGTGTGAAATTCCATCCATGCCTTTAATGAGCTTCTCTACACTTATAGCTTTCCTTTTTCCTCAATTGTCCATCCATTTTTTCTTCTTATTTTCTTTATTAATCTTTGCATATTTTATCACTTAGAGGTACACTAATTATTGCAAAATCATTTTTTCTAATAATTGCAATTTATTTCAGCTCTATTGCATTTTTCTACAATTTATTCACTAACATCAATTATTGTTGATCTTTGCTAAAAAAAAATATTACCCAATTTATCATCTAATTTTCACTAATTACTCATTAAATATCTCCTCTTTAAACAAATTCTACCTCGAGAATTCGTCTCTTGAGTACCAAAATGCAAATTACTTAAAATTTCAAGCTCATGAATGAAAATAATAGGAAAAAGCACTATCTATGAAAAATATAAATTAGTGGAAATAAATAGAAATTAAGAAAATTAAAATAAAGTTCAAGGTGTGATAACTCTCCCTTTTAATAAAATTTCATCTTTTAAATTTGAAAATGTTACTATCAAAAACTACGGGTGAAATATTTTATAAGGTAATTATAGAATCATCATCCCAAAAATTTGCACACGACCTGTTATTTTTAAAAATGAATAAAAATACCAAAAATTTACTCCGTCACATTAAAATGCATCATTAATTAGACATAAAATAAGATTTCAAATCATCTCCCCTCAATTTCCATTTAATACATTTTTTGAATCTCGAATCATTTTCACTTCCCTTTTAACAAGTCATAACTATACAACAACATATATTAAACTTTAAATCTAGCAGACATTTTTGACTAATCATAATTTCATTTAAAACATACCTTCCTTAAACCATAACTCACAAAAAAAAATTCATGTACCACCAGTATTCCCATAAATTCATTCATGCTTAAATCAACATTCTTCATGTTGAACCTTTTCCATATTCAATTCCTACAACCCCCAAATTAACCTCCAAGGTAATACACTCTTAGGACTTAATTACTCTTATGCAATCCATATCACAATAGTCTTACCCCTTACAAATTTGTTTAATCCCTTAGTTATATGCATGTAAACCATATATAATCCATTTACATCCATGTTTTAACCCTTTCCTCTTTCAACTTTTAGTTATCCTTTCAAGACTAATTACCGTCTACTACTACATTACCTTTTTAAAATAGGCTCCCATCTATATGTATCATCTCTTAAGTTAGAACATATTTCTAACCATCCTTATGCATTTACACAATGCAAAACCATTATCAAATTTTAAAGAACCATTAGGTGCACTTCAAAATAGACTAAATCAAACCAAACAATTAAGGAAACCTATTAGGAAGAATTAACGAACTTCATCTCTAACTAAAACAATCACAACAAAGAAGAGCATTTCAACAAACACCTAATATGCATCAAACAACCTTTGCCACATCACAACCAAATTTCAAAACTCAACCTTCTAACACTAACATTTTAACCTTAATTCTTCTTACCCATTCACAAATTACTCAATCATACCAAACAAATCAAATAAACAAACAAAATTACTTAATAGAAAATTTAAACCATTTGCAATATACCTCACGAAAATGCAACCTTTGTGGGAGAAGAGGACAAGCTTCTGACACTGACCATAACACTGACAACAGACCAAAAAGCGAGGGAGAACTAGCGCGAAGGAGAGGAGATGACACGAGGGGGAGGACAAGAAAATGGAAGCAGACCCGACGGTGTTGGGGGGTAGGGGGAGAGCAGCTGCAGCTTTCTTTTAAGCAGAACAAAATTTGTTTAAGTTAATAACAATTAATCGTAAGATGGCGACGACGTATTGGTTTAAAATTTAGGGACAGAAAATTCCGTCGCTAATGTTTTGTTGGTACTGTCAAATCTTCATTTCTTTCCCACCTTGTTTACTGACAGTTATTGGTCCGTCGCTAAATTATATTTTCACGTCAAACTTACTGATGGAAAACTAAATATCATCAACAATTTGCAATGGTTTGTTTTCCGTCCTTAATTTTCTATCGCCAATTCCTTATTTTCTTGTAGTGAAACATTAAATAACCAAATAGGAGAAAAGAAATATTATAAATAAATTTGTAGACTTGTTGTGCTTTGATCTTCCTTTATCTTAATCTTTTTCTTTACTTAAATGTATTTAGTCTTTATAAATTGTTTGATTTTATTTCATGTTACTTTCTTTTAAGACATCAAAGAACAAATCATTAGTAGTAACTATGATTTATAAATGTTACTTTCTTTTAAGACGTCAAAAAATAAATCATTAGTAGTAACTATGCTTTATTATTAAAAAATGGATTATTATCTTCTTTGGTTCAATAATCTCTCCCTTTTGATAGTAATAAAACATGTTGTGATCTTAGAAAGTCAAATGTTAAAATTAATCATCTAAACACGTAGTTTCTTAATATCAAAGCAAAATGACCATTTGACACTCCCACAGTTCATGCATCACGAAGAAGATCTCTAGTGCAAAATATAGGTCATTTGTTATTTAAACATTATTATAATCAATCAAAATAAAAACATAATTTCGGTGCAATAAAATTTTTGCATTAGTATCTAACTCAAAGATGCTGGCACAATATGACGTTAAATGTTATATTTAGTAAGTCAATTGCAATAGGTAGAATCTTTTAACTATAGGAATACCTAAAATCTCATTAGTAAGTTTTCTAGTAAGATTAATCTCTATATATGAACCTCTAAGAAGAAATGGGCGTCATCATGAATGATGTTGTAATAAAGAATTCATACATTCATAAGAGTCACTCAATAAATCTTTATAAGAAAGGATTACCTCCATTTACAATGAAATACAAAACAAGATCATATTCTTTAAATTGGTCTAGGCAGGCAGAGGAAATCATATAGTTTTTGTGCAAGGTACAAGAACTATAACCAAAAAAATTAAGGTAAATGAAAATAAAAAATATTAATCCTTATGAAACAATGTAAGAATAGGAGGAGGTGGAGTAGGATAACACTTATGAGACCTCAAAGTCTTAGTAGGTAGTTGAAGGTTCCTACCTTTAGAAGAAGTCCTAAAATAATAAGCTCAGTAAGGGAGAGACTGGTGAGCTTTTTAGATGTGAAAGAGAATTACTTATACTTCTTACTTTAGGAATAACAATCGGTATATACTTAAGGTTTTAAAAGTTCTACATAGGCCCTAAGAGGGATAATAAGGTAATGATAGCTATTATCCAAGGAACTAAAGAGCAACCTGCAAGAGAAACACTACATTAAACTTTTGAAATTCCAACTTCATCAATTTCAATATGCAATCAATATCAATATACAAAGTTCACTTTTATATGAAAGTTCAAAGCTTAAAAATCATAAATTGTACATGTTTAACCAAAAAGTCAAAATTAAAGTAATTTAAAATAAAATTGATTAGAATCAATAAAATTAATAAAATGTTTAATTAAACGAACCTTTAATGTTTTTTTAAAAATAGAAATGTTCAATTATGTGGAAGCATCCCAAATTACATCTAATTTGTAAATTTCTCAATTTTATCGTTGTACATAAGTTGAAAATTTTAATTAGGTCACAAATTAACAAATTTTAACAAAATTGAATGTTATAATAACTCAAATGTCTACTTAGTAATCCATCTATTTCATAAAAGATTGCAAAGTTTTGAGTAATTTCAGAATCCCCCAAATTTTTTTAGCAAAAAAATGCCTAAAAGTTAATTCAATCAAAATTAACGATGATCAGATGCAGTTAGGAGTTAAGAAAATCTTAATTTAACCTCTAATTTTACTAAAAGCAACAATTTGAAGAATTAAAATAATTCACATAATGAATTAAAATATCCCTCATTCTAAATTCCTAACTAGTTTAATTTTCCAATTTGATTCAATTTGAATGTAGTCATATGAAATTGAATGTTCAAATAATTTTAAAAGCATTCAAATAATAGCAATTAATCACCAATTTGAACAAAAAATTAAGAAAATTCCTTAATTATGAAATCCTAAAATGTTTAATTTTGTAGTATATGTAATTACATGAAACTGAATGCATAAACATATTTGAAAGTATGAAAATAAAGGAACTATCAATAACTAAAAGAAAATATCATCAATTTTGAAAATTTCCTAATTAAAAGAACCTAGGGTTTACCCTAAAAGAAAATGGATAAATTGGAGCATAAAGTTGATGTTGTTTGGTTCTAGAGTTATAGGAAAGTCCAATCCATCTTGATGAACCAAGAGAGATTTCAATTGATATTTTGACGATAATGAAATATAATTACCAACGATTAAAAAATCAAACTGGTTTCAACTATAAAATTTTTGAACCATTTAAATTTCTGGTTTAGTTTACCGTAATAAACTTGTTATTAAAAATAGATTGATTTATTAATTAACCGGCCAATTTTCATAAACTAATCAGTTTTTAAAACCAGAATAAACTTGTTGATTTTAATTTGACATTCTCCTTCTTTAAATAAACTTTAATCTCTTTAATAGGTAAGTATAATCTCCCTTTTCAATCATATTTTAAATTCTTCAATTTTGTTCAATCTTTATTGTATACTGGCTTTATGATAGTCTAGCATCATTTGAACCATTAAACCTTGAACTTCTTTTCTTACCAGTTTAACTTTCAGTCTCATTTTTAAAACATTGATAATTACTATTAATGAGTTTATTACTTTGATAAACAAAGCAATATAGGACCAAAATGAAGACATAAAGTCAAGAAGATAATTTATGAAGTTGATAAAGAGAAGTTGAAGTTTTCAACCAAGCAAATGAAGATCAAACTAAGAACAAAAGAATATCAAGACTCATCAAGGTAATCTCACTTTGTTAATTGATGTTCTAAAGGGCTCACCATGCATAAACATTTTATTTCACTTTATTGCATGACACTTTTCATTGATTAATAGGCACTAAAGCTTTTGGTTTTACTATAAAAGTATTTTGTTCTTTTAAACACTCTTTAGGGAGCATTCTGGGAAGTGTTTAAGTCATAATTTCTTTAAGCATTTAAAGTTGTTACAGTCATATTTTTATGAGAATTGATCATGCTATATAAGTTAATGATTGACCAATATTGTTTAAAGTTATTAAACACTCTATATACTTTTCTAGTTAAGGAATGATCAAAGAAAATTCCTTCACTTTAAAATCAAACTTTTCCAAGTTATACTTAGTGTTCAAATTGTAGCACTTATAATTAAGAATTTGAAGTAACTAATCATTGAATTTTTCCGATGCTAAATAAGATAAGGTGTTTTTATCCAAAGTTGTTCTTATGTAAACTTTATTAGGGATATGATATTAAGATTATTGTGGTTTTTTCCCCCAAAAAAATTTAGAAGGTTACATTCATTTATCATAGTCATAACTACATCTTGCAATTTCTTATTATTCCTTTTAATAACGCCATTTTGTTAAGGGGTCATAAGAGTAGAGAAATAATGAAATATACCATTATCTTCTTAAAATAATTTAAATCTTTTATTCTTAAAGTCCTTATCATGATCACTTCTAATTGATGCAATAAAAAGTTTCTTCAAATTGAACTCTAATGATAAACTTAATGAAAGCCCTAAAGCATTCATCTTTTTTAGCAATGAATAAAATTAGTGAATATATCAAAATCATTTAATATGGAAAAAGTGTAAAATTTACTATAAATAATTGCAACTTTAAATGGGACAAACAAATTCATATAAAGTAATTGTATAAGTATAGTGAAAATTCTAAACTTTTGGTCCTAAATAAGCTTTTTGATTATTTTACAATTTGCCAAGCTCCACACACCTTGTCTTTCTCACACTTTGAAGTCCATTGATAAGTTACTTAAAGTTCAGGTTGGAAATAAATCTGTGCTTGGATGCCCAAACCCCCTATGCTAAATCTATACATTTTCATTATTAGACATTAAGCAATTTATATTTTGGTTAGAAAAATCATCAAGAACAATTTTATAGATATTCTTTTCTCTCTTGCACAAAAATGCAATTTATTATTGACTGCTCTAGATATAATGTATGATATTCCCATAAAATATACTATATATTATTTGTCACATATTTAACTTACAATTAGCAAGTTATGCTTTAATCTATCAACTAAAAACACATTATTAATTATAGTAGATTCTTTAAATTTTCTAATGCTGATTGTCTTAACGTTGGCATTATCTCCAAATATGACAAATCCTCCATCGTTATCTATAAGGTTTGAAAATTTTAATGCTTCACTAGTGATGTGCCTTGAGCATTCACTATTCATATATCATTTGCTCTTATTTTGCTAAGTGACCTACAAATAAGGAAATCAATATTTTTTAGGCATCCAAACAAACCTGAGCCCTTGATTGTTGATCTTAATCTTCTTATTAACCCATTTATGTAAGAGTTTACTCATTAAGCATGTTTTTGTGAAGCAAAACTTGTCAAAATGCCTATATTACAAAAATGACATAACATATTATATGAATAATATGTATTGGTGATATAATAAATAAACTTAAGATTTTGGTCCATAAATGCATTCCTTGGTCTTATGTGTATATCAGTGGTGAGAATCCCTCATTTGGATATTAAAGGAACTAAATGCTATCTTTGAATAGCGAAATGGCCTAGTATAATGGTATATATGAGACTTTTTTTATTGTATTGATGCTTATAAAGGATGTAAACATGTGCACAATGTTATGCTTAGTATGAGGCTTACTATGAATAGATGATTAATGCTCACTTCTAAGTTGATGTTAAGGCCTAAAAAGGTATGAGTGAGATTATATGCTATCACGTGCCTATACATAGAAATTGTGCCTATTCTTGCCTTTAAAAAGTTGAATTCTAGGCCTAGATTAAGATCTGTACGTAAAATCATTGGGCTTGATTTTAAAGTAAGACTTAGTGGATATAATATATACATATGATTTATGTGTATGCTTAAATATGGATGTACTATGCTCATTTTTCATCTTAGGTAAGGGTTCTTCACTATGTAAATAGTTTTCTTTGAAAAAAGTAGTTTTAGTATTGGATACACTTCCATAGTTGTATCAAATCCCATACATATCATTTGAACTTTTTTAAGTTCTTAAAATGTTTTTAATTTTCTAACTTCCCTTAGTGAATTTTGACAAGGAGTCTTTGTGAGTGTTGACCTCTTTTGTTAATGTCTTATTCTCATGGTTTAGTACACTTAAGTTATAATTATCCATAATGGTTGTACTCTTAAATGCTTTAATGGTGTAATTCACTCTTCATCGTTTTATTTTCATTCATGGATGTATCTAGATTCTTTTTAGTCTCTTTGAATTTATATAGGTTCTTCCTTCTTATAATCATAATTTCAAGTCTTTCAGCTAGTTAATCATTTGGTAATTTAATATATCATTATCATAAGATATAGAGTTGGAGTACCTCATCATAATCTTTATTTATAAAGCACAAAATCTTTTTCTATAAAACATATATGAGCTATTTCTTCTTTTGAATGCTCACTTTCAAACTTACATGTGCCATTCCAAGTGGACGCTTTAAGTTCCGTGTTTTTGTTCCCTCTTGTCGTTTGTTTTTTTCTCTCTTATATTTGTCATTGTTTTGTAGGAGAGGTCCTTAAAAATTTAGTGTCTAGGTCTCATACATTTATAACAAATAATGTTATTTGATTTTTGGTTTAAATCTACCTTACCTTCCTTGAATTCTTTTCTTTTGGAGAAGTTATTTCTCCTCAGTAACTTCTTCAATCACCTAATGACAAAGGTAATGTGTACCTCGTCATTCTTACTAGTTGATGTCTCTTTTTATTCACTTGATTTCTCCTTTAAGGCTTTGAAAGATAAGTTCTTCCTTCTTAAAAACATCTTCTCTTCTTATTAAGTCTTATTTTGTAGGTGATTAGAGATCCAATGAGTTCCTCTAATGGTAATGCATTTAGGCCTTTTTCTTTTGGATTGTTGTCATGGCTTCCCAAGATTTAGGAAGATACCTAAGCTAATGTCTTACCATTTTAACATTAGTGTATGGCTTGCTTAAACCTTTGAGAGCATTGATAATGCCAATAAATCTAGTTTATATTCTATGTATGATTTCATCATGCTTTATTTGAAATAACTTATATTGTTATGTTAGCGTGTTCACCTTACTCTCCTTTACTCGATTTATGTCCTTACGTGTAATTTCCAAAGTATGCTAGATTTCATAAATAGTTTCATATATAGAGACTCTATTGAATTCATTTCTTTCTCATGCACAAAACAAAATGTGAAGAGGCTTACTATTTGACGAAATTAATATTTTATCTTGAGGATCCCATTTTTTCTCTTGTTTGTGAACTTTTCTATCATCTATAACTTTTATAGGAATGAATGGACCACTTAAACAATTTCCAACAAGTTAATATTTTTATTTCCTAAGAAGAATTTTATTTTAGTTTTCTAATAAAGATAATCGTTTCCATTAAAGAAAAGTTCCTTACTAATATTTTGTCCATTTAACTAAATGAAGATGTAGATGCACTTAGATATATATAAAGATCCTTTCATAAAATTTTATTAAAATCATAACAAGAGAGGCATGCTCTAATAACACCTTGTTGGTCCCTAATGGCACCTAAAAGGAGGGTGAATTGGGTCTTAGTGAATTTAAGACAACTTTTCTCAACTTTAAAAAGATCCTAATTTGATTTCAAATTAAATAGGAAATGCGATGATTTCATCCACTTCCTAAGTTTATTTTAAGATTCTACTATTCTCTTAACTAGGTGAAGAGGAACCTTCTTGTAACAAACTTTTGTTTGTATAAAGAGGAACCCTTGTACAATCCTCCTTAAAGGTGAAGAGCAACTTCAACACTTCTTAGATCACCCAAATATAAGAAAAGCTAGGCCCAAATGATGTTTACAATTTGAATGAACCTTACTTGCTCTCTTTAATACATAAAAGGTTCTCAGTCAATGAACAACCAATGAATGAATGCCTATAAATTCTCAGAACCCTTGTAAATGAGTTACTGTATTCCCTAAATTTCATAAGATGCCCAATAACTAAAGTCTAAAATGCTTGCACCATATTAGCTTCAAAATATCATTGGCTAAAAATAGCCAATTTTAGTAGCTGGTAATAATGATATCAATCTACCAATTTGGTATATTAATTGATCAAATTGACACATTGGTTTACTAATTTATTGACTAATATTACATGCAAACTTACTTTACATAACTTTTTTAAAGTTCCTATATATTAGTTTAATATATTTGGATATTGGTCAAGTAATACCTTTATATTGATATCCCTTAGTTTGGCATAAGGGAAATAGTCCTTGATGTTCCTTTATCTTATGGTTGGCCTTTCAGAACAAATTGCAGACTAGGGATAAACTAATGTTTCTCCACACGCCCAGCCGATGTTCCTTATGTGTTTTGGATTCCGAGACTATTGACCATATATTCTTTCATTGTGTTTTCTCACGATCAGTTTGGTTCACTACTCTTAACCATTT
>JAJMLV010000003.1:51553856-51568735 GCA_027123465.1 Erythroxylum coca
ATATTTTTATTAATACTTTATTAATAAATATTATAAAAATATTAAAATAAATTTAAATAGAAATATTTTTTTTGTAAATTTTATTTAATTTATAATTATTATTAGTAATAAAATATTTATTATTATTTTAAAATTAAAAATTAAAAATTTATAATAATTATAAAAGTCAAAATAAATAAAAATAACTAATTAAAAAACTTTGAAGGGAGGAATGGGGGGATAAGAGGAAGGGAGGAAAAATTTCAAATTTTGTAAACATTTTGAAAAACATCATCCATATTTTTTAAAATTTTCGATATCGACCAATATTTAGATTTTGAATATTTGTACTCAAAGTTTTAATCGATAATCTTTAGGTTCATATTTTTTTATTTAACGATTTCAATTTTTATTTGTTTTAGAAAGATATAATTGAAAACACAAGTTAAAATTAGGTTAAATTTCATAAAATATTGTTATATACCAAACATTATAATAAGAATCCACCCTACTTTTTTATTTTTTATAAGTATCCAAGCATGTAAATATCTTTATTTTTTATAGATTTATTTTTCGAAGAATCATATTCTAAATTCACTTTACTTTCCCGTCAATTAAACTGGGTCTTATGATTTTATTTTTGTTTTCAAATTTAGCAAAGAAAATATATTTATTTGACTTTGATATTTTTAGGTGTTTATAATTTATAAAAATCATAAAAGTCGTTTTTATTTTATTTTTATTATTTGATTTAGTTTCATTGTTTATTTATTTAATATTAATTATAGATAAGAATTTATAAATGATCTAATTTAAAATTGTATATTTAAGTATTTAGAATTATGAATAATTTGGTTTATTTTTTATAATTAATATAAACATTTGATAATTACTAATAAATGTAATTTAAAATTTAGCATATATTTAAATACATAAACTTGAAATAAAATTTACTTATTATCAATAATAAAAAATATAACAATATTATATAAACATATTTTAAATGAAAATCCCTAATATTAATATCAAGTGGGTAAATTTGAACAATAACTCCTTGACGGACACGTAATATTAACATGCACTAATTCTAGTAGTAAAGTGACAACTGATAAAACAAAAACAGGCTCACACAAGAAACCGCGGGTGGGTGGCCCTCAGATTTGTGCTCTCTTTTTTTTTTCTCCCAGACCCAGTCCTCGTCCTCGTCCTCGACAAGATCGCCTCAAATAACAACACTCCCATCCCACGCGACGTCCACTTCTCTTTTCCTTTGCTTTTTCTCTAGTAATCTGGGGAGGTATTATACATTTTATACTTTATTGCTTTTATTCCTAAATTACCCTCCACCATCTTTTTCTTTATTATTATTATTATTATTATTATTATTATTATTATTATTATAAGGCCAACAAAATTCCACAATTACATATGTTAATGTGTTATTTCAGCGACTATACAAAAAGGTGAGGTAACAATTAACAAGTTTGATTTTATTTTCTTGGAATCGTATAGCCTTCTAGATAATTCTCAATTTTGTCTTGGGTTTCTTTTATTGATCCCCATCTCGTGTTAGGTTAGAATTAAGATTGTAATACTAATCAGATCAAAAAGATAACATAAATATTAGGCCAGGCAACTCTCTTCCAGATTTGCCCTTATCCACACTTGGCCTCTTTGATCCTTTGGTTCATTATGTTTTATATATTACAGAAGATAGTGATTTTTGGTTACATGGAATCCTTTGACTTGTTGGGTTTCTGGTTCATGTTTCAGTGTTGAAAGAGGGAAGTGGTTGTTCTTTTTTTTTTTTTGGGGTGTTTGAGGGTCTGGTTATAATTGTTTTCATTTTCTTAAATATTTTTTTTTCCTTTTTGCTTTACTGAGTTTTGGATGTAGAGGACGGTTAGGTTGCCTTCTGTTTGTTATTTGGGTTAGGGTTAGGGTTAGGGTTTGGGATAGGTTAGATCTGGTTAAATTTTGGATTTATTCCCGTTTTGAATGAGTTTCATCTTCTGATTCTAAAGTTTAGAATTTGCCTTTTTTTTTAAATTAAAAAAAATCGAATTAGAATTTTTTTAATTGCTTATTTGATATCTGGGTGTGGTCAAACTGGAAATTTGAGCTGGTTGTTGAGTGAACTGGAAAATTCCAAGCTTCTGATCAGGAACATGTAAGCTCTGATTTTTATTTTGTTTAGATCTCTTCAACTTTCATCTTTTTTTCAAAAAAATTTATTGGGCTTTGTCTGAAATGGGTCTTCAATAGCTTATATATGGTAACTTCTTTGCTACTGATTAAGTTGTCGATTTTCACTTAATTGATGATCGGTGTGTGATTTGACCTCTTAAATTGTCAGGATCACTTTTACTGATATTGATTATGAGTTAGGCTTGGGTATTTGACATGGTTCAATTGAATAATACCCCACTAATTTCAGTAGGGATCAAAAGGCTTTTCAATGCATTTGGTTAAATATATACTAAGGCCTGCAAGTTGATCTGCTCGTGCAGCTCAAGGTCAGGTGACCTTCGTAGATATTTCTAAACCAATGGGTATGTATAGCTTAAGTAAGAAGTCTAATTTGGGGATTGAATTGCTACGCAGAACCATTTTTACTTTTGTTTCACTTAAATTAGTAGGGGCCTTCTCCCATTTGTCCTGAAAATAATGGTTGAATGGTCGACCAAGAACGAAAAACATTTCCCATTTTCCCATTTTCTGCCAGTTTCTCTTTCAAAGTTGAAAGGTCTGTAGTTGCATTACCCATCCATGCTGTAAATAATGTTTAATCATCTTTTGGCCATTAGTGATACAAAACATGTCTGCTTATGGCATAATTGTTACCGAACTACAATGGATGTCCATTGATGGTAAAGGATAAGTCTGAGAGAAATGCATAACACAAGTCATGCTGTCATACTGTAGTGAAAAGATTTGATGTTGTTTTCCTTTAACATGCAGATCACTAGTTGCATTGACATATGTTGAATATTGTTCTGCAGTATTAATGGGAACTGAGCTCCTGAGAGTTCACGTGAAGGAAGAAAATGAGGATATTCCATCAGTTCCTCCTGGTTTTGAGTCTTTTGGTGCTTTCACCTTGAAGAGAGTACATGATGTTCAGAAACAAGAAAGTCAAAATACAACTAGTTATTCAGCTACTGCCAGTTCTTCTGAATCACATGCAGTTCAGATGGATATGGACTCCGACAGTTGTGGCACAAAAAGTACAAGGTCACTTCGTCGTAGATCTTGTATAAACTATGGGCGATTGTGTAACAGTTCAGAGGATGAGTCTGATTTTGGAAAGCCACATCAGGTTAGCTTCTATATGCTATTATCATTTATGATTGAAAATAAACTTCACCATCTATGTACCTTTAAGTGCATTTGATAACATCAAAATACATTTCAAAATGTTGATATTATTATTTACATACTGACTTCATGCCATTTATGTTGCAGAATCACATTTTAAGGTCTCATCTTCCTAAAGGAGTTATCCGTGGTTGCGCAAACTGCAGTAATTGCCAAAAGGTTATTTTAGTGTCTATCTGTAGTGTGGGGAGCCTTTCATTCAGATTAATCAGTTGGCGTGATTCTCCTATGACTATGATTTACTAAAATTTCCTGACTACTGTCTATAAAACTAATAAACCACTGTATTATAGCTATCACTGAACACCAGGGTTGTTAATACACCAATATCTTGGAGAGAGTACAGACAGAACAGTAGGCTAGCACATTTTGAGTTGCAGTATAATGTCTTCCTGACATGATGTGATTTTGGGAATTTTAGATTTTTTCTTATATGAGCCTTTGGTTCAGGTCACAGCAAGATGGCGTCCAGAACATAGTTGCAGGCCAGATCTTGAGAATGCTCCTGTATTCTATCCAACTGAAGAGGTCAGTGCATAAGTTTTATGTACACATACACACATACATATGGAACACGACAATGTTATGTTTGTGGGAGAGGTAAACTTGAGATTGAGCTGTAAGGCGCACTAGTGTTGTCTTCTAATATTTTAGATAGTGGAACTGGAACACCTCTGATTTCCTTTCCTTACTTGATTGTAGATATTTTTACGTTGTTCTTTGAGAATTTGGATTTTTGAATGTGCATATAAATCTTCTCAGGAATTTGAACATACATTGAACTATATTGCCAAGATAAGGCCAAAAGCTGAACCGTATGGAATATGTCGCATTGTCCCCCCTCCATCTTGGAAACCTCCTTGTCCGCTTAAGGAAAAAAACAAATGGGAGGGTTCTAGGTTTGCAACACGTGTTCAGAGGGTTGACAAGTTACAGAATCGTGATTCCATGAGAAAAATGTCAGGGATGTATAATCAGACAAAGAAAAAAAGGAGAAGATGCATGAGAATGGCTTCAGAGAGTAGGATGGATGGTGGAAATATTCATGGGTCTTCAGATGCTGGAGGCTCTGAGGCCGAGACATTTGGTTTCGAACCCGGTCCGGAGTTTTCCCTGAAAACATTTCAGAAATATGCTGATGAATTCAAGGCGCAGTACTTTAGTAAGAATGATAATATTTTGGACAAAGAAGGTAACATGACAGACCATAATAAATCTGAGCTTTCAGTAGAACATATTGAGGGTGAATATTGGCGTATAGTAGAAAAAGCAACTGAAGAAATAGAGGTAATTACTATGGGTCTAAAAGGTTCATGTCATTAGTTATGTTTCTGTTTGCAATTTTCTCTTTGTTCTATACCACTTTCTTTCCTTTCTTTCAAAGTCAGCTGTAAAATTGTGTTTTATAGGTCCTCTATGGAGCTGATCTGGAAACCGGAGCTTTTGGCAGTGGGTTCCCAAAATTCCCCACTCAAAAGGGTTCTATAACAGATGAAAGATATCAAAGATCAGGCTGGAACTTGAATAACTTTCCAAGGCTTCCTGGATCAGTTCTTTCCTATGAGACTGGTGATATATCTGGTGTTTTGGTGCCATGGCTTTATATAGGAATGTGCTTTTCTTCGTTTTGTTGGGTAAGACCAATTCATATTTGTGTTTGTGAGTTGTCATTGAAGTTTTGGTTTGATATGAACATGAATCATCAATCATAGCGAACAAATGAGCAGGATAGATGGGAAAACAATGTGGTTTGATGTTTCATGGACAATGTCTATCAATATATTGTGGCAAATAGTATTTGTGTTATGGTGTTGTCAGTTTCATGTGTTTGCAAGTCATTTGTGCTTAGATTAGGTGTAGGTAGCATGTCCATGTATGTTATTAAAACAAAAACTAGAAGATGATAAGATGGTTCCCAGTTTGCAATTACACTGTTCAGTGAGCAGTGAATGAGTTCTTTCTTACTCTATGCTATATATCCAAAGTTTCAGACTAAATAAATGTATCAGATATAATACTTTTGACTTGTCTACAGTCATGTATCGAGCTTAAATGGTTGCAGTTGTATGCTAATGCTCCTGTATTCCCTTTTGATTGAGAGCAGCATGTTGAAGATCATCACTTGTATTCGCTCAATTACATGCATTGGGGTGAGCCAAAATTGTGGTATGGTGTCCCTGGGAAGGATGCTATTAAACTGGAAGAGGCTATGAGAAAGCATTTGCCTGATCTGTTTGAAGAACAACCTGATTTGCTTCATAAGCTGGTAACTAGTCCATAAATTGTCCATCATCTTAGTTGTTTGTAACAGCAATTTGTACAGTGAAATTTTGTTTGGATATGTCATTTCTCAAGCGGCAAAAGTCAAAAGTGATAGCACTTCTGATCTTTGATAAGTATTGGTAACTAATTGTTCTCAGCTGGTTTTGATTTACATAATTGAATTCTCTTTACAACTAATCTGCTTGCTTTAACGATTGATTGGTAGTTAAACTTTTGACCTTACGTTAACCTGCCAGTCTTACTCTAGGTTGAGGTATGATTGAAGCTATATAGCCCAAAAATGTTTTAATGTCTTCTGGTTTACTTCCTATGACCTTGCCATCGTTGATTTCAAACATTGAAGCCCCAATGGGAAGTTGAATCTAGCAACATGCCTTGTGATTTACAGGGTTTATTAGTTATGAAGTTTGGATGTTCCAAAAGAAGTATAAGAGAATAATAATTTCTTATCCTGAAGTTGTTTGGTTGATTAGTTACGCTGGACCTTTATTAGATTTCTCTGTTCTTTTGACACTCGAGGGATTGTTTGTTTCTATTTTGGTTTTTGGTTCTCTGGTTTTCGTTTTCAAATTCAATAAAGAAAACCTGTTTTTTTTTTAAGTTTATGGATTATGTTTTTGGTTTAATTACTAATAAAATTTTTGATTAATATAACTTAATTATTTAATTACTTTCAATTTTATTTTTTAAAAGAATATTTTTGATTTTAATAACTATCTAATAAATATAAATTTGAAATATCTTAAAATATATTTATTTTAAATAAAATTAGTTTTAATAGTTAAAAAAAATATTAACAAATAAATTTTAATTTATAAATAAAAATTTATTTATTAAACTTTATTTTAATAAAATATATTAAAATTTTGCGGTAATATTATTAATAAATATTATATAAGAGATTAAGTAAAATTATTTAATCAATTTGTAAAATTATTAAGTTTTATCTAATATTTAATTATTGTCAGTAATAAGAATATAAGCACATTAACAATTACACAAGTTTTTGTTTTTGTTTTAACAAAATAAAGTCTAAAAATAGGAAAAGGAAACCAAAAATTAATAGAAAAACAAAGGTGAATTCAAACATTCCCAAAGTTTGCCAATTTTGTCAATACTACTACTTTGTGCTTTGCTTCCATCTTTGCTAGCTTCAGCGGCTATCTTTTTGGGGATTTTGAAATTTGTTGAGTTTACTTCTTTACTTCAATTCTGTTTACATATTGTGTTTAAAAAGATTGAATAAAACCTTACTTCTTCCTTGTGGTGCTTGATGAAGGGGTAAATGGACCTTTAAATTTCTCAATATTTTTATGATGGATGATCCTGAATTAATTAATGAAAAAATTGCTTTTCAGTTTAGGACTGTCCTCCTAGATTAATAGCCCTAAGCATGCTCTGAATTTGTTACTTGTAGGTAACGCAGCTTTCTCCTTCTGTACTAAAATCAGAAGAGGTATCTGTCTATCGATGCGTCCAGAATGCTGGAGAGTTTGTTCTAACTTTTCCTCGAGCTTATCATTCGGGGTTTAACTGTGGCTTCAATTGTGCGGAGGCAGTAAATGTAGCTCCTGTTGACTGGTTACCCCATGGACAAATTGCTATAGAGCTCTACCGGGAGCAGGGACGAAGGACTTCTATCTCCCATGATAAACTTTTACTTGGAGCAGCAAGGGAAGCAGTAAAAGCTCATTGGGAACTTAATTTAATGAAGACGACTTCATTAGAAAACTTAAGATGGAAAGAAGTGTGTGGAAGGGATGGAATATTAACAAATGCACTCAAGGTAAACTACCACCCTTGTTTGATTTCATTCCATAGTTCTTTGATTTGAAGTTCAATTCTCTAGAAAACCTGTCTTTTCATGTTTGAAGGTGATTTGGCTACCTATGACATGTAGCAACATATAAAGGAACTAAGTAAACATGCCAACTAGAGAAAATTTTGGAATTTTTTGGCATTATCAAATTGGTTGTGGGATAGCATTCACTTCATGGTTCCAATTGGTGAAATATGGCCTGCAGTTGGACGTTTATAGCAGCACTGTGATTGGAAATTCATGCCAACTAACTGTATATAACTAACTTCACGTAATAAGTACTAAGCAAATTGAGTTGCCTTCACCTAGTTTATATGCTCAAAGGAGTTGGACCTTGGAACTTTGCTATTATGCTGTATGAAAATATAGAAATGTTTGACTTCGTTCCTTTCTGTGCTAACTGTTAATGTTGGTTTCTCATTTAGACTCGAGTGGAGATGGAGCGAGTGAGGAGAGAATTCCTCTGCAGTTCTAGCCTGGCCCTAAAGATGCATAGCAATTTTGATGCTACCAGGGAGAGGGAATGTTGCATATGCCTTTTTGATTTGCATTTGTCTGCAGCAGCATGCCGTTGTTCTCCAGATAAGTATGCTTGCTTGAATCACGCAAAGCAATTGTGTCCATGTGCCTGGAATGCTAAATATTTCCTCTACCGCTATGATCTCGGTGAATTGAATATCCTTGTTGAGGCATTGGAGGGAAAGTTGAGTGCAGTTTACAGATGGGCAAAACTTGATCTTGGACTTGCTTTGACATCTAATGTCTCTAGAGATCCTATGCAAAGTAATAAGTTATCTTATACCCTAGAAGGAACAACAAATAAGGAGACGAGACCTCAACTGCTAGCAAATTCCCCTCAAGATTTGCAGGGGACAGGATGCTCTGTCGATGTCACACTAGCGTCATCTGGGATTGCTGGTGAGACTGTATCAGATGAAAAAACGAAATTTGTTGAACCTGTTGCTTTGAAAGACTTAAAGTCCCAGAGTTCTCCACTTGTTTGCCCAAAGGTAACGAATGAGGACTCCTCGCTTCTGACCTCTGACTTGAGAAAATCACATTGTGAATTTTCTCTAAAAAAGTCGTCCTCTGCTGAAAAAGTAATTTCACATAAAGGTTCTGTGAAAAGTCCTTTGACATTGGATGATGCTAATGTTATTCTCCTAAGTGATGATGAGGATGATGATTCAAAGAAGCCAATTTTGGAAATGGAGAAGGGAAATTCTATAAGGCCTCCTGAGGTTTCTGCAACCTTGTCAAATTCTGTTGATACTCCATGTAATGACAACAAAGAATCAGTGCTAACTGAAACAGCAGTAACGAAAATGGATTTCAATTCCTTACCCAATGCTGAAGCAAACTTGCGCTTATCTGATTCTCTAAAAGTGAAAGTTGAATGCTTAGAGAACAGTGGAACAGTTATGGAATCCCATCCGTCAGACAGTTCTCACACTGGAAGAGGTCCCATCAAGGGAGGATTGGGTAGGAGTGTTACAGATTTATCAACTAGGAGAGTGACTGGTGATGATCATTGTGTGGCAAATGCTGATAATCGGCATTCACAGCCATCGGGCAGTAGGAAGCCTGATGATGAAGATAAGGTTGGAGCTAATTCCACTTCTCATTCAATTGACAATTCAAAAACTGTGATGGGTAGTCCATCTTGCTTGCAAAATAATTTGGATAGATATTACCGCCAGAAAGGCCCTCGCATTGCCAAGGTAGTCAGAAGGATCAATTGCAATGTGGAGCCGTTGGAGTATGGTGTTGTGCTTTCTGGGAAATCATGGTGTAACAGTCATGCAATTTTCCCCAAAGGTATTACAGATATGCATTCTTTATGAGACCATGGACCAATTTCAGTAGGAGATATATGACTGTATGTAATCAAAATTGTCCCACTTAATGCAGGATTTAAGAGTCGAGTTAGGTACATAAATGTTTTGGATCCAACAAATACATGCTTCTATGTCTCGGAAATTCTGGATGCAGGATGGAGCGGACCACTTTTTATGGTAATTTCAAACTTTGAACTGTTATCATTTGTTTCTTGTAATTTTCCATTGTTTGTAGATTGTGGAACTGTTATATTGCCAAATTGTTTTCTTTATGCATTTTTAATTTGCTGAATTGCTGTTCCATTGATGCATTTTTACATGCCAATTCTTCCTTGTAATGTCTTTAGAAATTTCTTTGCTATTTTATATGCATTCTTGAATATATGGAAATTAATTGTAACTTGTTTACATGTAGTTGAAAAGATTGAGAATGAAGTTTAAGAAATGGATGATCTTTAAGAACAGCTTTCTAGTATTTGCTATGGCTTAGTGAGGCTAACAAATGCACTAATACTCTGCATTTCATGGATAGCCATTCTTGATAACCTTCTACAAAATTCATTTTGATATATATGATTTTTTTTTACATCTAAATTGCTTATGGAAAACACTCTTTTGGGAGCAATAGTTCTCTGAGAATGAAGATGAAAATGAAAAGGCACTTGCTGATTCCTTTTGGACGGCATTGTGGATTTCTGTTATATTAGTTGCAGTGTATTTTTTGAGCTATTAGTAGCCTCGATAGGATATTATTTTGTTAGCAAGGAGTAAATTTGACAATCTTGAAGGAACTTGAAAAGCTTTTTTTTTGTGTTTTGGCCTTAAATGATCAACTTTATCCTGGAAGATTTTACCACTGATTGGATTAAATTGTGTACAGAAATTAATTTTTTTAGTAAATGAGAGACTAATATTTGACAAATCCTTTGCTCAACTAATCATTTCAGGTCTCTTTGGAGCATTGTCCATGTGAGCTATTCATTCATGTTTCAGCTGCCAGATGTTGGGAAATGGTAAGAGACAGGGTAAATCAAGAGATCACTAAGCAACATAAATTTGGAAAGTCAAACCTTCCTCCTTTACAGCCTCCTGGGAGTCTAGATGGCCTTGAAATGTTTGGATTTTCTTCACCAGCTATTGTGCAGGTAAATTCAGTGATGGAGCTGATAGTGATAGCATGCACCTCATTTCTTTCCATTTTTTAATAATCCCTTTTCGGCCTAAGTCACATGTATGGAAGTGTATGTATCCCTTAAGATTTCACTTTCCTTGAAAATAGGTCCAGCTGCAAAAAGCTTGACATTGCAGGTAAAGTTGATATCTCAGTGATTGAATTTCTGATGTGAGTTTGAACTTTCTGGATAAGGGTAGTGGGACCAGTTCTATCGCTTTGGATGACCTCAAGCGGAATGTCCCTTGAAATCTGAATGAACTTCAAACGTTATTTTAACATGCAGATATCCTTTAATTTCTCCATGTTCTTTCCATCTTATTTGTTCTAGAGTAAGAGTATATTCTTTATGAGTGCATTCTCAAAATCTTCCTGAAAACTTGAACCTTTTTTTATTGGAAAGTGAATTGTTTTCTTCTTTAAACAGGTGATAGAGGCATTAGATCAAAATCGAGTCTGTACAGATTATTGGGATTCCAGGCCCTATTCAAGGCCTCAAGGACAAATTCCACTGCAGTCCCAATTCAAAGGGAATGGCGGATTTTCCCAGGGGACTGCTAATGAGCAGAATAGAAGAGAAGCAGGATGCCAGGTTTTACAAGATGGACTTGATGTAACACTGAGAAGCTTACTTAAGAAGGCAAGCCAAGAAGAATTGCTGTCACTTTGTCATATTCTAAGTGATAATGGGTCAAAAACTGGCCAAGTCCTAATAACACAACTTCTTGATGAAGAGATTCACACTCGTCCCAGATGATTCACTACATTGGTGTCGCAAGGGTTCGAGATGTATTTTGACTTTGTAAATTCCAAGTTCACACATCTCTCATACGCCTCAATCAATCTACCAATTCTTTTGTTCAGAGGGAATACTTAATGATGAAGAAGAGGGTATTTTGCCGCCTCAATGAAGAAGCTGGGAACGTCTGGTGGATATCCTCATTTTTGTTACATGGTGTTGACGGCCCCTCTTGTGGGTGGGTAAGGTATAACAATCCGTATCTACCATTTTTTGGTTCTTGTAACTACACACGGTTTTAATAATATCGGATGGATCAAAACATGAAGATGGAACCGAAATTATTCTGACTGTATAGTTAGCTTTTTCTTAACAGGGAAGGTTGTTACTTGCAACTCATAGAATTGTCTACTTGAATTCTTTATCGTAAAATGATACTGAAAAGAGTCATTTTTTCTTCGTGAAGCCTCTATGATCTTAAGCCCTGCATGTCCATGTTTACCTTTTCTGTAACCACACCTACGATACTAGACATTCGTTTATGGCTCGCTGACGCTCATTCTTACCATAGAATCCAAAAGCTTCCATGAAAGTGGGCTTTAGTCCGCCATAATATTGCTGGAGACGCTTAGCCTATTTTCAGTGTTATTTTGTTTAGTAAATATTACTGCATATTGCATGCTACTGACTGCCATCTTAGGTACTTGATCCATGGTGGAATAAAGATAACTGTCAACGGCTTCTAATTGTGCTTAACACAAGGCCCAATGATTCTGTACTTGAGTCTTTATTGAGCTGGTAAAACAAGATAAGATGATAAATGCTGGCAGTTTTTCCAGCGAAAAAATGTAAGATTTATTCATTTGCTGACAAGTGACAACTGCATCCGAGTGGAAATTATAGAGAAAATGTTGATGCCAAAAAGAAGTTACTCAATTCAGTAAACCACAACCTTGTGGTGATTCTTTTTTTTTCAAGTCATGAGCGATGTTGAGTCAGCGTTGTCTAGGGCTTTTCTGGCTTAAGTGAAGTCATAGGTTTGAGTTTTTTTTATATATGCAACCGTTTAAAATTTGAGATCAGAGTTTCGCCTTCCGTAAAGGACATACCTGGTTCGAGCGGGGATTAATCTGAATGTGGATGACTTAAAGGTGTCTTTTCATAATTGAGATATGCCTAAGATACTTGTGCTCAACAACAAAAAACAATTATTGCAATCCAATCTGCAAAGTGTTTGCTTTCCTTTTACTCGATTCAATAGCGTTGGACATCTTTTGAACGCTAAAGGATATTTCCATGTTCAGATAGGAACTTGAACATTAAGAAAGGGCAAAAGCCCAAGACCTTTTGAATTAGTTCATAAATTAGTACGTAACAAATCTTGCAACGTTTGATTTTGTTGGATACTGCTATCAATTAGTATTAATAGGAGTTGTCAAATAAAAAGGTCAAGAACGTCTATTACTAATCCTATATGGGCCCGTATGCTGACATATTTACCTAAAAAGCCATTTTCACCGTGTGTCAAATTAAAGTTGTGAATATTGTATTAAAATTTATATTAGTTTTATTTGTGGTACAGTATATAGGTCAGCATCAAGTATTATTTTAAAAATAATATATTAATTTTAATTTAGTCTATTATTATAAAATCCTTTTAAGCATCAAGTATTATTTTAAAAATAATATATTAATTTTAATTTAGTCTATTATTATAAAATTTATTATAAAATCCTTTTAAGAATTTCAAATTTGAAAATAATTTAAATAATTACAAATGAAAATTTATATTGCATTATATATTTTTTATTTCATTTAAGCCCTTGAATTAAAGAATTATCGCAACATAAATTTGACGTAATAATTATCTTTTTATTGTTAGTAATTAAATAATATCAAACTAAGATAAATAGTAGTTTACATCCATTTTCCTTCAATATAATTAACAAGTACTCCATAATAATGATAACAACTCCTATAGCAACACTTAATAATATTCAACCCTAATTTTTAATTGCTTTGTGCCATTTAATAATAAAGAAATGTAAATTTTCAAGTTCTTCACTTCCTCTTATTAGTTTTCTTTAAAATGAAAACATGCTCGATCATTTTACTTCACTTGATTTTTTTTACATGCCTTAGTTTCATCCTCCTTTTTCAAAGCATCTAACTCTTTTCTTAATTTATGAATTACGTTAATAACTCTTTGAGGGAACTTTTCATCATACCATCTAAAGAATCACATTAACTAAACATGTAAGCAAATGCACATATTTTTATTAATGATAAATTAGTTCAATTCATGTATATAATTTAGTCACTAAATAATTACTCAACTAGATAATTGAGGCAATAAAAAATCTCCTTCCTAGGTTATGTTCATTCCATGAAATCCTTAGTTGAGCATTTAACTCGTAATAACAAATGAAACCTTGTCCATATTTTGTGTGGATGTGTTTTTAGATGAAGAGGCAACATTTATTTTTTAACTGGGGGTATAAGCCTAAACATTATATAAGCATAAATGTGAACAAAAAATGAATTTTTGATTGTATTTTTTTTGCATTTGACAAAAGACCTCATGGCACAAATTTGTTTGTATCTAAAAAAGAAACCTCATACCATGTTGTTTGTATATGATATGAAGTTCGTTTAAATGCCATATATTTCCAATTATATATATGATTATTTGATGTCTTATTAAATGAACTAAAAAAAAATATTGAGTTACTACCTATTTTCATTCTATACTTTAGGTTTTCCTAGCAAATAAGATTAGTTGGAGTGTTTTGTAAGGTAGTAGAGGAAACTACCGAAAGCTGACAATTTAAAGACAAGACATAAGTGATGGTAATTGTGATGAGAAACAAGATGCATACTTGGTTTGTTTACTTGACATAAAAAGTTAGTTTTGAAGATTAAAAAATAGGAACCATTAGCTGCTTTTTGCAGCTACATGAAATGCAACTATATTCTTTCTAAATAATCTACTTAAAGAAATAACATAGACAATAACAAGCAACTTCTCACTAAACACCATATAATCGCTACGATAGCATAATATTCAACAACCATCTACTTCTATTAATCATTATTATCAATGTATAAGCTAAAAAGTGTCAAATGCATATACAAATCTAAAATTCATCAATATCTCTTTTTAGTAGTCAACTAGACAAAGTTTAATCAATGTTTAGGTTTAAGTTTAATCAATGTTTAGGTTTCCATCTCTAAGTACCTCTTGATAAGCATTACCCACAAGATTGACATTACTATATAGACTACTATATCTATGTTGTTACACATATATAGAAATATCATTAGTTTCTTGAAATCAAACCTATCTAATTCTATGTATAGAAACGTGAAAAAGAAAACAATGAAAGGAGAAACGAATTGAGCTTACAAGAAACAGAGAATAGGTGTGATGCTAAAGAATAGTGATGTAACAAAAGAGAGTGAGAAGATGCACGACGTTGGAGAAGAGTGTACAAAAGAAGAGAGCATGGTAAAGATAAATCGAGGCAAAAAAGAGGAGAACAAACAAAGAGATAGTCTTAAAAGATTGGGGATTTAAAATTTCTCCTCAAAATAAAACTATGACTTAATTTGTTTCCACTTCATATGAAGATATGGCAAACATGTGTCGTTAAAATAAAATAAAAATTATCC
>JAJMLV010000003.1:51619623-51644017 GCA_027123465.1 Erythroxylum coca
CTTTTGCAAAAGTTCACGGATGGGAGGTAATGGTTTCTTGATGTTTGATTTGGTTAATCAGAACATTCTGTACAATTGTTACATTTCAGGGATACCTAAACATGCCTTGCTTTGTTTATCAGACTGAGAACACGGAGGAGATTGCTATAAAAATTTCTCAGTGGCCCAAAGTGTCAGGAACACATAAGAGGATAACTGTTATCACACAGGGTGCAGATCCTGTTGTAGTTGCGGAGGATGGGAAGGTGAAGTTATTCCCTGTTATCCTGTTGCCCAAGGAGAAGTTGGTTGATACAAATGGAGCAGGTATATACTCCTCCATATTAGGCTTTTGAAGAGTTGAAACTGTCAAAATAATCTTCGAATTTGTCCGTTGGCTTGAAAATGTATAGAGTTGATACGCTGTATAATTATTTGCTTCCTTGTGTAATTTGTGAAAGATGACTTGTATGGTACTTGGGTAGTCGCTAGCAATTTTGCTTCAGAGGCAATTGCTTTGTGAATCTCTCATCTATTAGTGAAACCCAGATTAGCTAAATACCACTAGTTTCAAAATTTAAAATAAAGGTTAAAATATCAAAATATCCTTGGGTCTTATAAATAAGGTTACTGAGGCTTCTATGAGAATGGTTCTTGCAGCAGGATTGTCTTGAAGACGCAATGATTAGATTGTGATGAAGGATTTTATGTCATCGAATTAATTAATGTCTTCTCACAAAACTCATGCTATCATTGTGTTTGGCAGGGGATGCATTTGTTGGTGGATTTTTGTCACAGCTGGTGCAGGAGAAGGCCATTGAGGACTGCGTGAGAGGTGGTTCGTATGCTGCAAATGTTATCATTCAAAGGTCTGGCTGCACATATCCAGAAAGGCCTGAGTTCAGTTAGCTCATGTGGCCTGCTCCAATTCCTTGTTCCTGACTCTGTGGAGTTAGATTTTTGGCATGCAGTTTCTGGCCTAGATTTATGCTTCGAAACTGATAAATTTGGATAGAGTTGTTTATCCAACATCCATGTGCTTAGTTCAACACTAGTCCAGATCATTGATGAGATTATCTTTATGTTCTCTGTTTCTTTCAGTTCTTCAAATCTGGACTAATATTTCAGCGAAGTCATCATCTTTTTAAATCCAGATTTATGTCGTTCACCGTTAGTTGTAAGCTGGGACTATTCCATCAAATAATAATGTTTTCTGATTTGGCTTGATTTTATATGCAATGTATAATAATTAGGCTATGTTTTGTTAGATGTAAGGTTTTTAATGAAATGTAATGTAATATTAGAAAACTAATTGAGAGAAATGAAAAGATTTATAATGTAATAGAGGAAAATATTATTCAAAGGAAGAGTTTATAATAAACTATATCGTAAAAAGTTATTTATTATTTTACATTTTATGAATTAAAAATTTATCATTTTTACTGCTTATGATTGAATGAGATGTAATATGAAATTTTTTTCTTCCATTTCGTTTCATTCTATTTCATTATAAACTCTAATATTAAACAATAGGATAATATTATATCTCATTCTATTAATAAACCTCAACCAAAACCTTAATTATTATATATGCAATTATATGATTGCATTGTGATATTGTATAAAATTATAATTGATTAATATTAACCGATGATTAAAAATGCAGAATCATATAAATATTAATAGAATTGCAATGTTCTCCATTTACTTCTCAAAAATTAGATTCCTTTAACTATTCTTACAATAATTGGTCATTGATTGTAAGATTGAAAAAAAAAACATTACTTTAATAAGGAGCTAATTGCATTATTATTATTTTGGTGCATCTTTATGATTATTATGATTAATATTATTTAAATTAATTTTGCATATTAATTAATGGTTTATTACGTATAAAAACAATTTTGAAAATACTAGTCATAATAATTATAAAATAATTAAAATAATGGATTTAACCGTTTTATATTGATAAAGATTAAATAAACTTGGGTAAAAAGATAAAACTTCTCTATAGTTTAAGAAACTTCTAAAAAATCTATTACTCTTTAAAATTGTCAAAAAAAGAATTCATAGTTTCAGTTTTTCGAAAAGATACCTTTTATGTTTTGAATAAAAAATAACAACAAAATATGTGTCATGATCATTATATTTGTACTAATCAAATGTTGCTTATATATGACAATTCGACCTAGCTTTTAAATTTGAACTAAACTAAATAAAATAGAATTAAGTTAATAATTTATTATAATTATTAATTTAAATCAAATTTAATTGATTTAGGTTTAGTTTAAAATCTGAGTTGAGTTACTATATTATTGATATTTGATTAGTTTACATCAAATATTTATACTGCATGCGTTTTTTATTATTTTTTAATGCAAAATCTAAATAAGAAATATTTTTATTAAACTGAAAATTAAAAAAGATAATTTTAAAGATCAAATTTTTTTTATAATTTTCTTAAATTATAGGAAGAGTTGTAAGTCTTTTATTCTAAAAATGTTTACTGAAAGATAGAGAGGGGAAAAGATTCCCAATTATATGCATTTAAAGTGGGTGAGAGCTTCCCCTCTTTACTTACACTCTAAAACAGATTTTTTAACACTATCTTAATTCTCTTCTTTTAATTGATATTTTCAGTGACCCATTTTCTTAACATTTTTTACACTTTCTTTTGAATTCTAGATGCATGTTTTATAATATAGTTTGGGGCCTAGAATATGAACTTGATTTAATCTTATTAATGATACACTGAATCAATCAAGTTTATCTTTTGACATCTAGCCTCAAACTTAATTGGATAGCCAAAAGTAGATCTCATACTTTTTGCTTGAGTAGCTTCATCAAAATATTAATAACTTGATCTTTAAATTCTACAAATTTCAACTAGACCTCTTTTTTGTTATGCTTCTTTTATTACCATTTTCTTTTTAAAATTTTTTTGAGAAACGACACCAAGTCTACAATAATATCAATGTTTATCATAAGTTAAGCTACATTAACTCACAAAAATCTATATGGAAAAAATTTAATGACTCATTTCTTTAAATGCACCAAATTTTAAATATTTTTAAAGAATGACACAATTGATTGAAAATGATTAATGAGATACAATTCTTTTAAAATATTTTCTCTTGAGAATAAACTTAAATTATTGAATCGAACCATAATATATCAAAATCATTAGTAGTCATTTCCATATGCTTTTAGGTACTTATCAATCCAACAAGAATGATATATTTTTCATTGGTAATTATAATATGAGGCACATAATCTACATAAAATACATTTATGTCTTCCATCTTTTTGGTTGATAAGAATATTATCATTTTCTTTCATTGAAACTTTCAAAGTCAATTTATAGCATTATTTGTCTTACTCTATTGTTTCATCAAGTTTCAAGAGAATGTCTCCATTTTTTGTTCATATATTTATTGGCTCCTATTTTAAGGTACCACTTACATTCTCCTCCCCACATTATGTAATCAATAAAGTAAGATCTTCTTAATTGCTTTATGCAAGATTTGCTCTCTTGTTCACATTATATTATATGTCCATAAACTTTGATAATTGTAGCATTGACCTTAGGTGCTCTATTTTGACTTTTCTCTTCTTTTAAACTTGATAGTGTCTTCCATGTTTACAGTCTTAACTCTACCATCTCCATTATCTCTGTCTTCTTTCATTGCTTGATGACCTCCATTAATAAAAAGAAGTTTACTTGGAAGTTAGTTTTAAAACTTCTTTATTCTTTCTCTTACATCCATTTAATGTGCCTGAAGGGAGGGCATAAGCTGATTAATAGGCATTTTGTCTAAGTCTTTAGATTCTTAAATAACTATGTCAATACGCTCAAATTTTGAATGTAAAGATTGAATAATATTTTTTATAATGTATATGTAATCTTCTCTATACCTCCTCAATCGGTCAGAGGCAACAAATACTGTTAAAGCATAGTCAAAAATGAATTCAGAATCGATTCATGTGCAAGGATTCAAAGTCATCTCTTATTTGATATTTTTGAATAGTTGCCAATGTTTGCTTAGCAGTAGTTGTACAAAAGATCGTCTTGAACATTTCTTCATTCAAATATACCTAAATGATTGCGAGGGTTTGCTTATATATATATATTTTGGGTATCTCGTATAAGACTTCTTTTTTTAGTTGCACTAAAAATGACTTGATTTTTTTTTTCAGTCTTCTCTGTAATTTATAAAAGATTTTGCAAACTTAGATGAGCATTTATACAGGTGGGCTAACTACCGAAATTCATTTTTGTGAAGATGAGGAAATTCACTTACTATTTTCTCCTTCATAATTACAATTATGATACCGTTTTATTGTAAGTTAATTTGGAAGGAAAATTTGTATGTTAATAGTAAGACTGCATGCAAATTATGAAGAAAGGATAAGGAGAGAAGAACTTACAATTCTTATTGATTTGCAAATTTGAAGTTGATACAAAATTAATGTGAGGTCTCCTCTTTATATAGATCCAGAAAGAACTTTTATACACTTATTTTATCTCTCTCGTAACAATTACTATTTTCTCAACTCTCTCATTTCGATGATATGCATTCAAGGCATGCCAGACAAGCCAAAAGCATATGCTGCTGTTGAGAATTGGTACTAGTTTAGATGTTCATGAAAATGCTTTTCCAGCACAAGATTTTAGATGATTCCACATGCTGGATTTTCATGTTAATAATACCTGAAGTTAGCTCGGAAACATGGTTTGGTTACATGAAGAAATGTTACGTCAAGTGGAGAAGTCTAGTCCTTAGAAAACTAAAATTAGCAGCCACCAGATTTGAGAAATTAGAAAGGAGATTTGCTCTCAAAATGATTCGCCTCATCTCCTTGCCCACTGTGTGCAGAGGGTGAGAAGTGTGGCATGGTCGGGGGTTGGTAGGTCTTTTCACATGTAGATATACGAACTCTGGAATCTAATTATGACAATGTTTTTTCGATATATGTTGTTTTGGTATTATATTTTGGCATTGTCTTTTGGTTGACATTATTGGGATTTATATCAATTAGTTTCCTCAAAATATCAATACAAACATTACAAGAAAAGGAGAGGCTTTTAGCGTCGTTTTTAAAGTAAACGTCGTGAATGGTCTGAGACATTAACAACGTATGAAAAACCGTCAATAAAAGATGAAAGATTCTGCGACGTTGTATTAAGACGTCGGAGATAAAGGAAGACTTCAGTCAGAAAGAGACTTCGAGACGAATTAGCAGAATCCAAGAAGGTTAATGAGGGCTTACAGTCTAAAGTCGATGTATTGACCAAAAAATTTGAAGAAATGCAGGATAAATTAACTACTGAAGTCAAGCAACAAAAAAAGGTTTTGGAACTCATATGTTCTATACATAATATTCGCATTGATTAGACAAGTACTCATACTGATATATTAGACACTTATGACATATTGTTCATATTAATTACTATATTATGACATCTTTGGGATTTTAAATTATATAATTCATTGTCTACATGTATTAAATTCTTGTTATACATTATTTAATCATTCGCAAATCCATGATGTACTCAACAAATTGATAAATTACTAAGTCAAATTTTCAATTTATAATATTAAATAGTTATTAAATAAATCAGATTTAATATTTTCCCTAATTATTAATTATTCAATCACAATAATAATTCCATTAAATTTCAATTTAAAAATCATATTCGGATTCAAATAAAATTTCAAATTTAATTTTAATAATTCTCACTATTATGAATAATTTTGGATGTGTCATTGAAATTTAATTATATAAATTTAAAATTTATTAAAATAAACTTTTTTAATATATTTAAAAATAAAATTAAACTATTTATCATCTGCGACGTTTAATCCCAAACGTCGCAGATTTCCATTATTCAACGACATCTAATAAACGTCGCAGAAACTATATTGTTTCCACGACGTTTAATTCCCTCGTCGCCCATTCTCCTACGCTTTCACGACGTTTTCCAAAACGTCGAAAAATAGCCTAGGCTTCCTCGACATTTTCTTCTAAACGTCGAGAAAAACGTTTCCTTACTCCCCCTTCAACGACGTTTGTGGCGACGTTTTCATAAACGTCAAGATTAACAATCAACGACGTTTTTCTAACATTTGCGACGTTTTTTAAACGTTGCAAAATGGGTATTTTTCTTATAGTGTGTTGAATCAATTCTAGAAGAGTACACAGATGCAAACATGGCTGGTAATATCAATAACATAAAGTCAATCTCAAGATATTTGTTAAAATTTCTAGGGGAGCTATATTTTGGCAATTCAAATTACAAAAGTGTAAAAAAAATTAACTAATAAGGCCAAATATGTTCCATTGGTGAGAGTGAGATGCTTTATTTGAAATGATTTATCCAATAATTGAACATGGAACAAGATGAGTACTTGGTGTTTTGTAACAAGTAAAATGTTATAGTTCTGAGTAAAATTCCCATTTATCATTCTTACACTAAAAACATTTATGTGAGATATTATTGGTTACAATCTATAATTGAAGAGCAACTAATGAATTTGAAGAAGATTTACACGGATAAGAATGGCATATATCGATTTGTTGATGAAGGTGGTTTCCGAACGCAAGCTTAAGCTTTGTTGTAAGCTCACGAGAATGACGTTTAAGACGAACATTTTAAGACGAAGTGGACTTTTGTCGATCATATCTGCACACCATATATCAATCATGGGTGAGGGTGAGCAAATTGTAAGCATGTCGACTGAGTGCATTTTGAAGTTGGATTTTGTCGAGGCCTATAGGTATAGAGTCTATCTCACGCGAGTATGTTGATTTGTTGTGAAGTGTTCACGGATCTAATGAAATTGGCGGAGAAAGTGGCTGTCCATTATAACTGGATGAAAACTAGGAAAGGAAGCCAAAAAGAAAATATACTTTATCAAATAAATATGCACACGTGATTTGGAGAAGCAAAATTTTCTTGGTTTTGTTACCTCAAAAATTCCCCTTTAAACTGGAATCCTACAACATTAAAATTTGAAACGACCGTCTTAAATGGCCACAAAGGATCCAAGGGTGAGCAACCGCTCCACGTCCCCAGTGCTCGAGATGAGTAAGTGATGACCGACATGTAGTACATGCGTCCACGTGGGAGATGATGTTTGTGGGGACCACAGATGGAGGTGCGCACGTGTCGGCTGCATAATAAACCGTAGATCGCGGGGAACTTTTTGTGTACGGACTGTGAGCGGTGATTGGGTGTTGTGCCTGCCCATACAACAGCTTTTGTATGTCTGTGACAAGTGACAAAAAGGTTATCGGTGCTTGGAGTGGACTCCTTTTATATATATATATATTAATATCATGCTGTGCGTAATAGAAGACTAGATTTGGCTTGCTTCAAATATTCAGTAGACATCCTCGGTCTAGAAACCAACGTCTATTTTTAAATAATATGGAATTAATTAACCTCTTCCAATGATTCTTTTTAATGCGCACAAGATCGAATATAAAAGATTAAAATCTGATTTTGAGATTGGGTAGTGATGTAGACAAGTCAGGAGGAGTTGCATGTAAGGTGTCAAGCTATGGCATTTTATACTTACATACATGACTACGATTGAACGAAAGATGCCGTCTCTCCACTCGGTTCGCCAATGTCAAATTAACAACTCCACAAACTCCAATACGTGATCACCAACAACATTAACTTAAATTCGGAATCAACAACTCAGGAACGTATGATCTCCACAGCGTTGGAGTGTCTTGGGGTGCATTTACGGCTATTTCTACTTGGTTTCACAACATTTAAGGAGTGCCCCAGAAAAAACAAGTACACAGTAGGAGAAGGTCTCAATTATTCAGCATTTAATGGGAACTAAATTGGAACTGACAAACGTAGGGACTAATGTTTCATCCAAGTATTTATTGCCTTGTTTTTGATTGGTGATGCTATGTGACTGAGTCTGAGAGTTTATTATATGTTTGACTCAAACATTTCAAAGATAACCACTATTTTGTACTCTTTTGCGTCTGGTTGGCCTGGCCCTTGTAGGGTATAGCATTGCAGTTTTATTGTACCATTTTGTCTCTCTCTTTTACATCCTGGGATCCAAAGCCAGTTCTGGTCAACGGGAAATTTTGTTATGAATCGTAGGATTTTCCCAAAAGTATTCAAGAACCACTGAGATTGTGTCTGCCTCGGGTACTACACCTTCAAATTTTCTAACACATGCCCTTTGTAAACAAGAAAACCCCCTTAAGCTATCTTTGTTGATTTAGTGTCAATTTTTATTATTTACTGAAATAAACACTTCAACCATTTTGTTAATGAGGTTAACTTCAATTTATTGGTAATAATAAGTTATTCTATTGGATTTTGTGCCTTGTTTTCATTTCCTTCTTATATTAAGAAGGTGCCTTTTCTTACATATGACAACTCATAATTCTAATTAAGCCAATTTGCAAAGTGGTTTGGTGCTGTTATTTGTGTGTCTATTTTGCTCTAAAATTGAAGAAGGATTGTTTTCTCAAATTTTTAATTTAATCATAATTGTCATTATTTTTGTTTCGAATAAATTATTAACTGAACTTTGATAAATTAATAACTTAAATGACTTCATCTTTTATTAGTTTTTTAATTAAGAACATCTTTAATAGCATGTTCAAGTTACAAAAACAATCTCTTTATGATTTATTTCTAAACGACTACAAAATAGCCATCTATGATTTTGGGTCTTCGTTAGAAACTTAGAATCTTGGGGATAAAGCCACGGGCTTCATATTAAATTAATGATTTTTCTAAACAAAAATTCTAACTGAGGATTTAGCCCTTTTAGCACCTCCTAAAATCAAACCTTTAGTCTCCCAAATATCTTGATTCGAAGTAGATAATTGATGAAAATTCTAGAAAGTCTTGCATTCCTATATACAATGAAAATCTCAAATCCTTCAAACTTATAAAATATACAACTATTAGACCTAGAATGTCAATGGGAAGGGAGGTTAAGAGACGTTTCTATTGGAACTCAAATCTTAATTGAGTTTTTATGCTTTCTATTATAAAAAGAATACGTAAAATATATACTCTCTTGATGAGAAGAAAACAAAATTAAATAAAAATCTGTATAGTCTTTTCCAATGAATAGAAAAGAAAACAAAAGACGTGTATAAGCATGGTACGTGTACCCCACTATTTACTTAATTTGGTTATAACTAGTATATAATTATGTATGCACATCTTACTTATAGTTAAAAGTAATCATAATTCCAGGAGAATGAGCCATATTGCAGTAGTGAAAATAAAAAAAGATGATACATTTTCACAAGAAGCATGCATATAAGACGCCAATATTTAGATAAATCCCATCAAGTAAATGACCTTTAATTTTCCATTATTTCTATGGAAGTTTTATGCATATTAGTCTCAGAAGAACGTGATTATCTAGAATTTCCAATTTGTTTTATGCTTACTTACAATTTGTTTCAAGTGCTAAAGATTCCAGAGTTCTAAAAGCTCAGATCTCTCCTAAGCACTTGAACAACATCTGGCAGTACATAGCAATGTTTCCAATGAAGGAAAATAGCATATTTTCAATCATCTTTTGATTATTAGGAAAACAAATAATTTGAGAATGCATGTCTGCAACTAGTATACAATTTCTCTTATTAGCTAAATGATTTATTTTCCATGCACGACTAAGCCTACAAAATGATGCTTAGCCAAAATTAATTGCATGTAATAGGTAAAAAGAAAAAGATGCACTTTTGCATAATAAAAACTGCTTAGAGAAACAACATTTTAACAGAATTTCCATTGCAGTTTGTATGTCAGCAGCTATGGATCGATCACATCTACACATTAGTAGTGTAAGAGATACATCTATAACAGATAAATAGAGCACACGGCTCTCTACAGGATGCTTAGCGTAATTGCCATGAAAAGCATACAGTCTAGAAGAGTGCATCAATTCATGCAGAAGTTGCATGAGAGTTCTTTAGCAAACTGACAACTGCTATGACTTTCCTCCACAAATAGTAATGCAAGCATTTACATCATTGTAGGATTAAAGCCGTTTCTTCTGAGATCCTTTCAATTTTTTTTATTGATGCAAGAAACAGATAATAATCAAACCTATACTCAAAGAAGTCATCATGACTCGTACAATCAAATTTATTTAGCTGGTAATGATAATGATATGCAGGGTCAGATAAAATGGAAATAAATTTCAATTGGAAAATATAGCTAAGTACTCTAAGAACAAAGAAATAGAGAGAATGAAAATAGTATAAGAAAAATTGGGATTTTCGGATATTGATAATTCACCACTGTATTTCAGAAATTTGAATATATAAACATTCATCATTTGATAGAATAGAATGTGAAGGTTATGTAGAAGAAATACTACTTGTTTGTTAAATATTAATAAATAGAAATGGAACTGATCAACAAGGAATGTTATAGAAAAGAAAATGAATCATAATGCAGTGCAATGGACGAGTGAAGCTAGCTTATTATGAACCTAATCGGATGGGCCATAAATATCAAGTTTTATTCGCAATAGTATCGAACACAAGTCGATTTTTAAGTAAGTTTTAAGAGCTTGTACAGTGAGAAACATGAAGTTAATATGAAGTATATGTGCTGCTACTACTATTGAAAATGGAGTTATATATGGTCAAAGTACGTGAGCAAACATAACAACAACATAATAGAGTGAGTTCTTCCCGAGCATGTTAGTGTAATGTAAGGTTCTACTACTTCCAAAAGAACAACCACCAACGTCAAAACCAACCATTAACAAATCCTAATGTTAATCAGGATTTTAAAACCTTGTCGGTCCAAGTGGATTACGAAACAGCCACTCAAAGTCTACTTATTATATCCCATTCTTTCAGGTGGCCTCCAATGGTATATTAAATTACTATGCAGCATGTGTGTGTTTTTGAGCTGGCATCAATTAATTAATGAATCTAAAGATTTGTCCTTTTGCCTAAATTTAGATTTCACTACATTATCCTAATGAAATGGATATCTAACCTACCAACATAAGCACATCATCTCTATCTCACACCTCTGCAATCTTCTTCTATTCTTCACACAATAATATCTTCAAGGCACAAGCAAATGCCTCTCGTCACTTCTATTATTGCTATTGTTGCATCATCAATATAAATAAGTTTGGATTTTCGGTTAAATTAATAGCTAAAATGTGTTGATCATCTGGAGCAAGCCATTGTATTACTCTAATTCTTTGTTGTCGAGAGCAAAAGTATCAATTTCTATTATATGGAAGGGTAAAAACTGCAGAGTTAAGAAAAGGCTGAAAGCATATATATAGGACTTGCATGTTCAAGTACATACCAATTACAACCACAAGTATGGCATATAACTTTAGGTCCCATAGTTTCTGCTACTAGTCTACTGTGACTAGATCCACTATAGCAACTATTATACCACTTTCTGGAACTGTGCGGAACAAGGTTATGCCATTTCTTTGTCTGCTAAAGAGCTGTTCCAATGGTACCCACAAAACTTAAACATTTTGCTTTGGCAAGCAAGAAACGAAGTTCATAATGTAATCATCTCTCTGTAGTAAAAGAAATGAAGAAAAGAAATATACCCATAAGTTCACATCGGCTTCATTGCAAGGTTCATAACTCCTTATTTTATTGATCTTTGCTTTTGGACTTAGCCTGCACTAGAATCAACATCAGGTGGTGGAATTTCAGACGGTGGTGTCGCTGTTACCTTCGGTTTCGGCCTCTTCCTCTTCTTCTCATAGCTAACACCTCTTGCTTTGGCCTGAAAATCCCTCACCTCTCTCAAGTAAAGCCTCACAGCTCTTGCCGCAAAAGGGTTACCTTCAGGCCTACCTCCGTGTTCTTCATAAGCTGCTCGCAGACGTCCGATGAGTGCATCCAGGCTTCCCCAAGCTTGACGGAGAGGGCAAGGGCAAGGTGCTGGCGGGTTAGGGAGACCAAAGAATGGGCAAGTTTGGTTGTGGACTTTGGTCTTGCCAAACTGATCTAGATACCTGAGGAACTCAAGAACATGAGCTCCACTACACATTGGAAGCGTAAGAGGAGGCCTGTGGTTTCTCAGATACTGACAGAAAGTGTTCCAGTCTCTGCGCTTTTGATTCTCATAGCGACTTGAAGATGGTGATGTCGTTGGCGTTGAAGAAGCACCAGTGGTTACGGTGGCACTTGTGGGGGTTGTTGGTGTGGTGGGGCTGGTGATTGCAGTGTTTGTGAAAGTGGGATTTGATGAAGGAGATACTAAATCCATTAAACGACGAGATCTAGTAGTTGAGATTAGGGTTTTTGTTACCAAACCTTAGCAGCTTCAAAAACCGGTTGCTGTAGAGACTGCAGAGATCATCGACTCTGCTACTTGCTTGATGAGAAATTGAGTTGTCTAGGTCTAGGGTTTGTGCTCACTCACTGACTGTTTGCTTCAAGAAAAGTATACGAGTAATGAAGAGGCTAAAGGATGAAAGCGACAGAGATTCCTTTGTCAGGTGAACAGAATGATACTGTTCCGTCAGAAGAAGTATTGAGACCTTCGTCTTTTACTCTTTGCAGGCAGCTTCTAAGAATAGAGTATTTTCTTGTGAAAATGGAAAAACTAGACCACCCAAAAATGGATCAGCTCCAGAATTTGCATGGCTTCCATGTAAGCGGGACGAGGGACAGAGAGAAAGGGAGGCAGGGAAGCGAGAAAGGGTGCTTTTTCTGGGTTTGTAAGAAAGGAGTTAAATTGTGGAGGGAAAACGAGGCTATGGCATGGAGATAGAGAGAGTAATTGGCAGGGGGTGGAAGAAATACTGAAAGACTGCACCAGTAGTGATTGAGTAGACTTTCTGAAATATGCTTAAAGAGAAGATCAGATCATCAGATTTTCTTTCCAGTAAAAGAGCGAGCAACTCAAGTTAGTAATGTAGATAAAGTAGGAAAAAGTTAGAGAGAGAAAGAGAAGCAACACAGTCCATTCCATTCTATTTCCATTTCCATTTCATCTGGCTAACACTACCTCAGATCAGATGGGATGTAATAAGCAAAGAGAAGCTAAAATGATAAGAGAAAGAACTAAAGAAGGTGTTGTGCTTTTGCTATAATAGGACAGGTTTGGCAGCAAGCAAAGAGTCGATGGTGACCCAATGAGCCCAGGACACAAAAATATGCTGTCTCCAGTCACTGTACCAACTTTCAACTTTCAACTCTCGAGCGCGTGCATGTATGTTTTAATTTACACACCTCTCCAAAAGCAGAAGGGGTTGATGACAAGACACAAAGACATCTCTGGAGGAACCTTCATGGTGGTTGAATCATATTGCATGTATACACACAACAAAAAGCCTTAAGGCGAAGGCAACATTCCCATTAGTTGTGGACAGCTTACATATTTTTGAATCTTTCCTGTAAACAAAGAAAAAACAATCTCTCCCTCTGTTTGTCTGCCCTTGTGGGTTTGGAGAGTCTAGGTTCTTGGTGTAAGAATTAAAAGTGATTATGAAAGCTTTTGTGTCTCATTAATTGTACTGAAAATGGGATGGCTCATAAAGTTTTTGACAATTAGTTGGAATCTCACAGTCAGGAGCTACCTAGGTTAGCCTAGGTTTTTATTACAATTTCTTGTAGGTCTTCTTTATTTTTGAAGATCTTCCTGGTCATATATATACAGACGTTTAAATGATGAGTTACTTAGACAAAGAAGCGTAAAGATGAAGTGCCTTTTTCATGAAGCTGTTCTTTACATTTTCACAATACGTAGGTTTGGTTAATAATTGTTTCTCACACCCAACCAAAAGTAAACTATCTAAAAAGATTCTTAGGCTTAGCTAACCTAACCACACCACTGTGATCTAGTAACCTTGAAGATAAAATTTCATTTCTTTTACAGTTTGGTCGATGGGGATCAATCATTTGTTCCATTCACACCCCTCGTGCTGTCCACGTTAAATACTGTTAAACTTGGTTATGTCAACAGGATCCATGTAGGAAGTAGCTAGGCATGAAATATAAACAGAGAGGAAGAATATATGAAATAACAGTCACATGCCTTGTTTTAATTAGCTATCTACTCTACAATTAGGCCTAGATTGATCCATAATTCACCTAAAATTGAACCGTGTTCTTTATATATATACATTCCGTGAATAAGCAAGGTTTGCTTCATGTTTTGTCCAATACTGGGCAAGGGTCCACCACACCAACACTTGAAAATGGGCGTTGGTCCTATATCGCCAAGATATCATTCTCCTCCTCGAGTTGAAAAAATAATTTCACACTCTCATTCTAAATTTTTGACCAAATCAATCCAGAGGAGTTGAACAATTCAATCCACATGTATCTCACCGTTCCATTCAACTCCAAATTTTCCTGAATTGCTTACGGTAAACAACAAAGCTTTCACAAGTCAAAGCAGCATTTGAGTCTTCACTTCCATCAAGAAATACGAGGCATATTTAAGCAGACATTGTTATATACTTCTTCCGATTCATAATAAGTGTCGTTTTAGATATATTAATTTTCTTAATAAACGTGTATTTTTTTAAAACGACTCTATGAATCGGAAGGAGTATATGAATATACTCATTTTCCTCTTAGGCTCTACTACTCTATTGCACTTTCCAAGGAAGAAATTAAGTTGTCTTTTTGGGGCACTAACCAAAGCCAGACAAACACTACTATTTTAAGTGGGTGGAAACTGGAAACTGGGAACTGGGAAGCCTAGCTAAGCTATAACCTTCCACAAATAGTAAGGCAACAGAGTTCCTGCATTTGGAACCTAAAGCCCTACCAAGTGGGATGCAAGTGGGAGGGCTGTCCGATACATAAATGAAATTTGTAGTTTCATTTATAGAATTTTTGTTACTCCACATTTCTATTTGGAGTACACTTCATTTTCCTTTCCAGGAGTATGCAAAAGGGTTGGATCGTTTTCCTGGGCTCATCTTGTTCATTCGCAGGGAACATAATGATGATTATTACTTATGTTTGGCATGCAACGGCTCCCTAGATACCGAGCAAAATCTCGAACACGAGATCAAATTTATTTGAGTAAACTAATTTTAATCTGAATAATATCTATGCTTTTGTTTGCTTTACTGCTTCTAATTATTCAAGATTATCCATCAAACACCAAGCCCACCATGTTTGTTTTTAAGCACTTTGCTCCAGCGAGTTATATTTGCAAATCTTTTTCGAGGTACCAAAAGAAAGGCACTGATTTTACAATATTGCTTTTAGAGCACTCATTATTATAATGGGGATCATATTTTGTATCTAATATGAGTTTAAATCCAATTACATTTGAAATTTTATATAATTAAAGAATGAGTTATAAATGTATGATACTATAACTCTTGTTTTTTTTTAAAATTATGTTCATCTTTAGTTTAGAAGGGCATCCCTCCATAGTCCATGTACAAGCAAATTAGGGTAAATGCTTAACTAGACGAATAAGAAGTTTAAAGGGTTACGGATAATAAAATCTTTATTTGTATCATTCAAGTCCATGCATTATGTTTTGAAACTTAATTGTCTCACGTGTAAGGAATTAAGTTCTTTAAATAGACCGAATATATTTTCATGTATCTATTAAATTAATTATCAAAATTCTATATAAAAATTCAATTAAATTTTACGTTAAATACAAACTTAAGTTCATTTAATTTTAAAGGAACTTATCTTAAATTGTAAACTTTAATTGATCAAATATAAAGTTTACATGAAACTTTTTCCAATGAAAGTAAACGTAAGAAACACTATTCCACCAATAAAGGACGGGACGTTACTACAAGTACTATTCTTCCTTTTCTTTTTCCAAAATCTAATTAAGGTTTAGGATTGAATTGAAACCTCTCCCTCCGTAACACCCACCTTGAAAGTTACGACAGTACATGTTGTTAATTAAGGCTACTAGTACTTGGGTCTCGAGTCTGGCAAAACAATTCTCGAAATGAGTGTAGTATGCCTTCTTAGTTTTTGAAACGAACTCTTTCTGCTTGTAGAATGTAGATACCTTAGCACTGGTCATTTCAGTTACAATCGTATATTTTTATAAACAAGTTTATGTAGTGGGAATAACTTGAAGTATAGTGTATAGAGCACAAAAATGGCAATCCTAATTGCTTTCCACATGGGGTAACAAACATAATTCCTGCATTTGGAGTCTAAAAAGCTGCATGACTTGAATGCAGGTGACATGCTCCCTTTATCAAACATTTTTAGCTGTCGTAACCAAGGCATAGGTCTCCTTTACGTGCCCAATGACGGTAGAAAAAGAAAAAAAAAAAGAACTATTGGGTATTAAGAAAAAAAAAAAAAGTTTAAGTATTGTTTGTGGCAATCCAAGAAAACTCCTGGAGAGCTGCAAGAACCATAGCAGATAATAACAAAACTGATTTAATGATCCCCTGAAGACAAGTAATTAAGGTGTTTATGACAATACTAAGTTGGCGAGCTTCATTGTCCGCCGGGAGTCCAATCTGTTGGTTGAGGCGCCTACACAGTCCGGTCCAGACTGGAGCTTGTCCAAAATGTCCACTGAGATTGACGCTGATCTATCGTTTCCGCTCACTGCTCACACACTTTCATGTGTCAGGTCAGTCACGGATTCTAAATCTTTACTCGACTGGTTGTTAACCGACTGTTGGTTATTTGCAAGATCCAATAATTGCATTCACTGATTTTTAACAAAAATTCACTTATGTATGAGTACTGTTACTGTTGTTTCTTACAGGCTAAAGGTAGCCTTTATGTTTGCCTAATTTGTTTTTCAATTTACTCTTGGTTAGTAATGTAACTTTATGGAAGAAAAGTCTTTCGACAGAAAATGTGAATTGTGCAGTCTTTACTCATGTAAAAGATTAAGTATCTCCTAATTTGGTAGACATGAAGAGGGAAGAATAGGTATAAAATGAAAAATAAAGTTTGGTAAGAAATTATAATTGGATGATTTATATTTTCACTCTTAGTTTTGAACATTGTTTCATTCTTTTCGATTATGAAAAAAATGAGAGTCATTTCTAATACATTTTGGCACACGCTTACTATTAACAACAATCCAATGCTTTTCTTTATTTGCCTTCCTCTTGTATCACTATGTAATATCCTATGTTCTTCAATATAGTAACTTTGCCACTATTATTTACTCTTATCCTAAGAGTCAAAGCAATGCTTGATTATTTCTGGTTTAGTAAAATTTGGTATTTTTAACTAATATTATAATATAATTAATTAATTATAATATAATTAATTAAAATATAATTTATTCATTAATTAAAATATTGTAATTAATTAATTAATTAAAATATAATATATTAATTAGTTACAATATAATTAATTAAAATATAATGTATTCATTAATTAAAATTTAACTAATTAATTACACTATTTTAATTAATTAATATATTGTAATTAATTAATTACAATATAATTAATTAAAATATAATTAATTTTTATTTCTCAATATTTTTTACAAACCAACTACTATCAATGGTAATAGTAATCATTCATTTCTCTTAACTAACCATCATAATTATAATGATAATATCTATTATCATTATTCACTATATTCATTCTCATTCCCTTATACGAACCAACCGCCCCCTAAGATTGTCCTAGAATGGAGTTCACTTAGAACTCTACTATACAATAAAGTGTTCGAGAGGACAAATCATACTTTATTAGATACGATGTGTTCTATAATGAGTCATGCAAATCTTCTTATTTCTTTTTGGGACTATACCTTGAAACTATTTCTTGCCTTTTGAATAAATTTATATCCCAATTGGTTAACAAGACTCTATGTGAGATATGAACTGGTAATAGATCAAAGTTGAGATTTGAGAATATGATACTTATGTAAAAAGTGCAATATTTGATAAGCTTCAATCTATATTAGATAAATGTAAAATTTTGTGGTATCCAAAAGAGAGTATCAAATATTAAATTTATCATATTCTTGAAAAAATGGTACTTATGTCAAGATATTTTACATTCCTAAAAAAAGAATTCATTTTTAAGGAAAGAAGAAGGAGAGAGGTAGAACCTAGAGAAGTTTAAAAACTACAAAAGCATATCCAAATGAATAAAAACCTCAAACTGATAGATGTGATTTATAACCAATTGTTCAAGAGGCACATAGTCTAAAATGCAATAATAGGATATGTTATCCCTTAACTAGACATGACTTACATTTTGAAACGGGATATCCATGTATTACGTATGGACAATGGGCGTATTAATTTTATGGAAGCAATCTCTGACATTGATTCTTGAGAATTACGTAAATCTATAAGATCATACTAGTAGAAGCTATATGTTTCTTTAGCTGTAACATGTGAAAAACTTTATGTATAAGAGCATCCGATGGAAATTATAACTTACAGGCAATAAGGTTTGACCATTTTAATGACCTTAAATGGCCTATAAAAATCTAGGAGATAGTTTTTGGTTAGAATGTTTGGCTAGGTTCCCTTGCCTATATAATTGAAGCTTGAAAAACACCATATCTCTTATATGGAATTCCTTATCCTTCCCTTTGACCGTTCGATTACTATTTCATTCTTTATTGAGCTCTCCATAAATGAAAGTTAATCACCTAATTTGCTAACTCCCTATATTATAAGAGGTTATTGACTAGTAGTAATTTAAAATCCTTTGCAAAATAAGGAACATATATTAAGGGAGGGTGACCATATAAAACCTAAAATAAGGAAGTATTAAGGGTTAAATAATAAGTGATATTATACCACCAGTCAGCTATCGGAGCCATATGAACCATTTACTGGGACAATAGCCTATTATACACCTTAGATAAGTTTTTAAAGAATGGTTTAAGACTTTAGCTTGGCCATTCGTTTGAAGATGGTAATTCAAAGAGAAATGTAACCTTACTCCTTGAATTTTGTAAAACTCTTGCCAGAATTGACCAAAAAATATGGGGAACGTATCACTGGTGATAGTCTTTAGCATACTATATAGCTTAAACACACTGGAGAGGAAGAGATTGGCCACCACATCTGTAGTCTAAAAGTGTTTCAATGTTAAAAAATGGGCATATTTGCTAAACCAATCAATAACCACCAAGTTAACTGAACAGTGATTAGAAGTGGGAAGCCTATATAAACATCTACCTAACATCCTTTCAGAATAGGCAATGGTTATAATATTCTTACCTAAAAAGTAGTTTCATATTTGTTAAGCTAGAAAACCTGATAACCTCTAATGTAATTCCTTATATCTTCTTAGATACCATTCTAGTGGAACAAATCTTGCAACCTCTTGGTAGTCCCTTCCACTATAGAATGCCCCCCTTTGGGGCTCTTATGCCCTATAAATGCAATTCGAGTCCCCAAATTAATATAGTGCCTTATTGCCATTTTCCTTTTCCATCTTAAGATTCCTTCTATCTATTAGCAAGAGCTCAAGATTAGTTGACCTTCCATTAATTTCTTTATCAAATCTTGGATAGTGGAATCCTTCTCCCAATTTTTTTGTGTCTCTTTCAATAGTTGAATATGCATTTGTGATAAGGCTAGGGTGCTAAGTTTAACATAAAAAGCTCGAGACAAAACATCAGTAGCAAGGCTTTCCTTTCTTTTTTTTAATAAACAATCTCAAAATCATACTCCAATAATTTGAGAAGCCATTTGTGTTGAAAGGGAGTGTGCATCCTTTATTCCAAAAGTAACTTTAATCACTTATAATATGTAAGAATAACAAAAGGTTTTTCATTTAAATACTGATGAAAGTGCTTAATAACCATAATAATAGCAATGAACTCCTTCTTATAAGTTAATAAAACTTTAAGTTTATAAGCTAAAGATTTACTTATTAAAAGCTATAGGATGTCCTTCTTGACTTAGCACTGCCGTTTAGCCATATTCACATGCATCAACTTCAACCATAAAAGGTAATGAGAAATTAGGTAATGTCAAGAAATGAACATTTATAAGAGTTGTCTCTTAGTTGTGGAATGCCTCTATTACTTCGTAACCCCCATTCAAATTTTGTTCCTTCTGAGTAACTCCTCTAAAGTCTTGCTTAGAATATTACATGCTTAATAAATCACCCATAGTATCCAGTTAAGCCCAGAATCCTCAAAGTTTTGTCATATTAGTAGGGATTGGTCATTTTAAAATGATTTCTATTTTCCTAAGGTTGATTTAGACTTTGTACATTGAAATTGTGTGTTGAAGATACTCAATTTGTGAGGCATCAAAGTTATATTTTTTGCCTTTGAGAATGAGATGATTATGCTCCAAAATCTCTAAAGTGATCTTAAGATATTCCATATGATCCTAAAAGTTTGGCTATAGATAAAAATGTCATTGAATAAAAAAACTACATATTTGGAGAACCAAGTTGCTCCATATAGCTCATCTAGAAGTTCTTCAGTGATTGGATAGGGAATTTATCTTTTATAGTATTCTTCTTTAGCTCTCTATGGTCCGCACATAGTCTTCAAGAGTTTTTTTTAATTTATTAAATCTTTTTTATTTACCAACACTATTGGAAAAGAAAAGTGGCTATGACTATATTAAATAATGCCTAACTTTAGAAGTTCATGTATTAGTTCCTTGATGATGCTTTTTTTGTAAGCTTCTATTTCTATAAGGACGTTTGTTCTTTGATAGGAATTTTATATTCATGTGATCTTGGAGGTGGTAACACAATAGGTTCAATCAATAATAAGCTAAACTCAGCCAAATGACATATGAATTCATGTTGTTATTCCTCCTTCAATAAGTTAGCCCTTATATTGAGCTCTAAAAGATACTTCTTTATTGAACAAAATAGTCTTAAAATACAAAATTGACTATTAAGCTAGAATCTAGATAATAATTTGGCAAATTTCTTGGGGGTAGATTTAAGATGACTAAGTTGTCCCCCTTCAAGTAAAATCCACTTTTCACACTAGTAGAGTTATATGATTCTCCTACCAAAATTACACAGGACATCATTATGGGTAGAGAGCTATTGAATTTCCAACACTAGGTCAAAACCACCCAAAGTTAATATCCGAGAAAAAGGTTACCTTGTAGTTACCATTCCCAATTCTTATATAGCCCATCACATACTAGTTGGAGGCCTCCCCTTACTATGAACGTAAGGTCCTTGACTTCAAAATACTCATAAATTCCTTTTTGATTGATGAGAAATTTATAAAGTTATATGTATTCCTATTGTCAAAGAGTATGTGTGTAGAACTTCCTTTATGCATCCCCAATACTCCAGTTTGCTGGTAGTTTTCTATAAAATTTCCTTACATCACTTGTAAAGATAATATTGGGGGTTCTTCTAGTTCATTATCCCACTCCACTTTATTTATTTTGTCGATTTCTTTATCTTTTATAAGAAACATGTTCCACTACTTCTTATATTGGTGAATAGGTGAGTATTTATCATCACACCAAAAACAAATTCCCTGAACTCTCTTCTCTTTAAACCCTTAATTGTTAAATTGTTTGGTTGGCTTTTAGGGTAATTTGTGAGATATAGTGTTGTGAAATGTCTTTACGGTTGGCAGGAGTTTGTCTTTAAATTTAGTCGATTATATTAAATAAAAAGGGAAAATATGAGGTATTTGGGTTCAACAAATGAGATTGATGGCACCTTTATAGTTAGAATAATAAATAGAATCTATGGTCTCTTATTTTTTGATAAATGTATGATAATTCTTTAGGATTCAATAACTTTAATGATAATTCAATAAGAAGGAACAACCAAATACACTTCAAGAATTTAAAGGCAGAAGGATTACCTGTTGAACATGGGGCAATAGTCTTGTATGCTACCTGTTTAGTTTAGTACTTTAAAATATACTATTAGGGTTCTTTGAATCATTGTGTAATGGATATATGATATTCATTTTAGAATGGTTTTTCTAAGTTCATTGGATGCCTAAGGAAGTTGGTTCCACTCTGCAACTACTCTCACCATATGGACACATGGAAATTTTACCTTTATATTGGTTTAGCAAATAGAATTCCTTTGAATATTGAAATAACAAATTGTTAAGCTCCACCCATTACATAAGGGAAAACTCCACCCGACTGGCTCTTGTGGGGGCAATATAAGGTGATTATTCCATAATTAAATACCTCATTTTTGTATCCACTTATTTTTGTATGATTGTAGTGGAATATCTGTGATTTCAATACAAGAATATACTATTGGAATATCTCTTGAAACTTTACCATTTCTAGACTTTGTTTTGCTAGTTTATCTTAAAGATTAAGTTGTGCCTCTATCGTTTCCTTATGCTTTCTTTAAGTTGGTTGCAAAGTGTTTCTTCTATTCTCTTTATGTCTAGTCCTCTAATGTCTTCACCCATGATAAACATAATAGTGAATAGTTAGTAGAATCATACTCTAATACCAATTGATACCAACTTTAAGCAAAAAGGAAAATGAACTTGAAAATAGGTAATGCAATTCGAAGGAGAGAGAAAGAAGATTGAGGAATGTTAAAAGAGAGAAAATATATGATTTGGGAATATTCCTTAGTCATATCCCTTGATAGTGAATGATATGTATTTACAATGATTACACAATTGAACTAGTTCAGCCAATTCAACCTCGAAAACCTTGAAAAGTTTAACTTTTAGGTTTAGTCAACTTTCTAGTTTTATTTACTTTAATAATAATAATTATTAAAATTTTATTAGCTTATTAATTAATCAATTAATATTTATAAATTAATCAATTTTTGTAAGCCAAAGTAAATCAGTTAATTTTTATTTAACAGTCTTTTTTTCAATTAAACTTCAAATTCTTTGATGAATAAGGATAGTCTTCTTCAATTATATTTCAAATTCTTCTATTTTATTCAATCTTTACCTGGTTTTATAATGGCCTAATACTAATTGAATCTTTTAAACCTTGTCTTATCGGCTTAACTTTTAGTTCATTATTTAAAACGTTGGGTATTTATATTAATTAATAATGGTTATATGTGAAGATTAAAAAGAAAAATAGTACAGTAACAACAAAACATAATAGTAGTTCATTATAGTAAAATTGGCAACATCATTTTTTAACATTCCTATGCTACATCAATACTCATCTTCTTCCTTTGGTCATTTGGCATGTAATAAGATTATAGTTATATCTTTGTTGAGATGCAAAACAAGTGTAGATTATATGTAGTACATAATTTTGATGAAAAATATCATCGATTCTCAAGTCAAGGAAGTTTATCACTTTCATTAAAGAAAAAGCTAAATTTGAGCTCGAATTTTAGTATTAAGTGCATTTTTGTCTCTTAACTCCTTTTTGGTCAAATTGATTTCAAACCTTCATTTATTTAAATCTAAAATTCATATCAATCAATGTATAAAAAATGAGAACAATTTAGTTTTAATTGATGTTGATAGAAAAGTGAGATTGTAAGGTAAATTTAACAAAAATAAATAACTGGAATGTATTTAAAGTCAAAGCTTTACATTTTTGTTTCTATTAATGTGTAGTAATTAAGAAAATTGAGTGGAATTAGAACATAGTGCAAAAGGTATGCTGGAAGAAAATACGCTTATGACTAGTATAATCTAATCCAATAATATATCTGGATCGTGGCAGGGCCAAGTATTCTACAATTTAAATAAGGTTTGTAGAAAAGGAAAAAGATAGGATGACAATTTTTCATTTTGAAAATTCCATCAAATTTTGTGACCTACATTGATGGGGATGGTTTTGGGCATACTTATTGTGCCCATTTGGCATTATTAAGTGGGAAAAGGATAATTCCTATGCTACCCTGATGCTCATCTTTTTTTTTAGGGGTAAAATACTTATCCAATTAATCAAATAGAAACCGAATACAAACCGGAATAATGTTCCAAGTTATAAAAGAACTAAAAGATAAAGAAGCCCTCGCCAAACGGTGCGCGACTTTATTAAGATTTCTACGAATCCAACAAACGCGAATGTCGGGGCGAGAAGCTAACAAAGACTTGCATTCATCAACAAGTAAACCAACTTCAGATTGGTCCACCATATCATTTCTTCGAATATCAAGAAATAGGGACTGAGCATCGGTAAAAATCGTACCATTGCCAGGATGATTAGCAACAAGCCACTTCAAAGCATTGTGTAAGGCAACAGCCTCAGCCTGGCACGCGAGAAGAACACCATCACGGACAGAAGAGAAAGCTTGGACAAAACTACCATGCATATCACAAAGAACAACAGCACAGCCGGTCTGTCGATGCTCGACAAAGATGGCAACATCAACGAAACAGTGCCAAGAATTTACTGTGGTACTAACATCTTCATCAATAGCAGCAATCGGTGGAATAGTAAGAGGGAGCACATTAGCAGCTTGCCATTCCTGCATAAAATCAGCAGCATGCGAAAGGATAAAATCTACAGTGTAAGACATGTTGCTCCAAAGCATTTGATTACGCATCCACCAAATTTTCCAA
>JAJMLV010000003.1:51669308-51689706 GCA_027123465.1 Erythroxylum coca
AAAGAAACTTCAAACTCTTGTGATCAATGTGAAACATAAATTTTCTTCCTACAATATAATGATTTTAACAGTCGTTGTTAATACTAATAATTGTCTTTCATAATAAGGTTATGTAGTTAGGTGAAAAAGATTTACTCACAAATGTTATAAAGTGTCCTTGAATCAAAATTACTCTTATACCTTTTCCAATATCACTAACATCCACAGTTAAAGTTTTAAAGAAGTTAGGTAAGGATAACATAAGAGTTATTGTTAAGAATGTTTGAGATTTTGAAAGGATTCCTTTGCCTCCACTTTCCTTCCAAAAGATCCTTCTTATATAGGTGGTTAACATTTTCTCAATTCTGCATAGACCTTAATAAACCTTTTATAAAAACGTGCCAACTTAAAAATGATCCTTAACTGCTTGAGAGAGTTAGTTATAGGCCACTTCCTCATAGCTTCAATTTTCTTAAGGTCAGTAACTATACTTATGATGTTAATGTATGGTTTAGGTACTTCATTTGGTCGACTCCAAATACACATTTCTTTTAGCAAGCAAAGAATTTATTCTTATAATGTGTAATATTTCTATTAAATGAGTCATATACTAGTCTAATGGTAAGTTATATGTAATTATATCATCAAAAAAATCAAAATAATTCCTAAAAAGTAGTTGAAACAAAGTTTTCATAGACTATGATAGGTTGCAAGTACATTTATATGGTCAAATGACACTATCAGTTATTTATAGTAACCTTATTAAAATCTTGAAAGCTAATTTATAAGTATCGTCTTCCCTCATTCTGATTTTTTTGATAACCTAATCTCAAGTACAACTTAGAAAAACATCTTTCTCAATTCAATTCTTCTAATAATTTTTCAACAAAAGGTATATGAAATTTGTCCTATATTATTTGCTTGTTGAGTACCTTGTAATCTACATACAATCTTTAAGCACCAACTTTCTTTTCAACCAACATTATAAGGGATGAAATATTGACTCATAATATTCTTAATAATACCTAGAGTAAACATGTCTTGCATAATATCTCCTATGAATTTTATCGACTAATGTATCTATATGATCTTTCATCTATAGTTAGAGCTCCTTCTTTAAGTTTAATATAGTATTATGTAACCTGATTAGAGGTAAGTGGGTTGATTCACTAAAAAAATTAAAAATATAATCCAATGATGTTATTAATAGTGCCTTCAGAAACATGAGTGGTGATTTGGGATAATAATGAGAATCAAGTATCTATTAATGTTGTTGGTCATTCTGCCATAGAAAAAAGTTATGCATTTGATCCTTCTTTTGCATTAATCTAGTGAATTTCTTATATGAAGTTGATTATATCAGTTGGCCTTTCTTAATTTTTAATTAAACCAATTAACCATTCTACTAAAAGAACTGATAACCCTCTTCTAATAATTGAAAATGAAATCATTTAGTGAATTGCATTCCCAATACTTATTATAACCACCAATTTTTATTACTAAAGTATTTATACAAAATTATTGACTAGTCATAGTTTAACGAAAATTCTTAAATATATATGAGAAGTTCAATTACATTCTTCTTACCATTGTTGTCTTTAGTCATTCAGTACCTTTGGAAGCCTCTTTTTGCATTACAAAGTCAACCACAAAAATTGTAAGTGTTTTCCCCATCAACCAAAATTTATAACATTCTATTTCTTAAGTGTTTCATTAACATTAGATGTTGAAAATTCTAAGTTACTACAACAACCATTGCATACAAAGAAATGGAAGGTTGATCAGTTTCATCTTCCACAACTCTCGCTTTTATAACCTAATTACTTCCATATCCTTCAATCACTTTTCTATAATATATATTCGAAATTGTTTAAATTTTCCTTTATGACTAGGTATATCACTTCAAAAACATAAACTTAGACCCTTTTCATCCAATTCTTTGCTATTGGATGCTTAATAAGCTTATTAACCCTAGATTACATCCTTTTTACTCTAAACTTAATTAGATTTCCCAATAACCCACTAGTCTAATTTGCTCCTCTACCAACAATTGAAGGCCTATTATTATCCCAAAAACTAGAAACTAGTTTTGTTTAAATTGCTCACGTAACTTTTTGTCTTTCTAGTTAAATCATAATATTCTTGTGTGTTTTATTTAATTAAGCTACTTCACCGGGTATCCAATCTCCTTCATAAGTCTTTTTAGGAACAAAATCACTATATAAGACTCAATAATCACCAAATTATGTGAAAAAGAAATCAAATTCCTTATAATAATGCTTCATTAATTCTTGCTATATCAATTCTTTTAATTACCCATATGATCATTTGAAAGATTCACCAAAACATTGTTCTAACACCAAGGTATATTTCCCTCTATCTCAACACATATGAAGTCAAACAATTCTTACATATAGTTAGTGTCATTGTCATGCCATATTATTCATGTGCATCAAAACAATTCTTATCTTTAAATTAGAAAGGTCTACTGTTCAAAAAGAAAAATTGGTCGTATTGACTATCTATTGCTTTAATCTTGAGCTATAAAAAATGAGGAAACTCAATTTTGTCGAACCGTTTGGGCACTAAGTAGCTCTCTCATGAATGACTTTTTTGCATTTTTCATTAGAGCTCCTCTACAAGATTCTTATTAAAATAATCTCATTGAGTTCTCCAATCGATGAGAATCAATTGCTTTGATACTAATGTTACGATCAAAATTGATTGTGTAGTTGATAAGAAAATTACTATGACGACACTAAAATAAACTAGAATTTGAAGATTAAGAGAAGATTAGAAAGAAGACAATCATCAATAACTCAACTGTTATTTAATAAATACATCGCTAGCTAGCCAGTACATAAATACTAATTGAATCATAAATTCCTAAATTACATGATATCATAGGACTAACATTATGTCCTAAAGTTACATGACTTCACCACACTCATTATTACTGGCTCCTTAAACATATAGTAAGATATAGCATTAGATACTCCAAATACGTATATCTATACTCCTTTTTATCTAATTTATATTAAACAATGATACTCCAAAAACACATGCCTATGCTTCTTTTGTCATCCAATTCTGTTGCTTAATGAACCTATTATCCCTAGAATTGACTCCTTGTTTATTAATTTACTCCAGCCCTAATTGGATTTGCCAATAACCTACTACTCTATTTAGCTCCTCCCCCAATAATTATAGGCTTATTATTATCCCATAAACTAGAACATTGTTACACCACCAAGATTTTTTTCTTCCAACTCAACTTATATGAAGTCAGATGATTCTTATATGGTCGGATGCATTGTCTTGCTCATTACCATGCATGTGCAAGGGCTTCCTAAATCACTTGACACACGTCGCTACGTCCCAAAGTTACACAGATGTCGTTAATTCTAACTTCTTAAACGATGATCCTCCTTTTCAACTCATAACATGTTTTTCCATCTTCTACTCAGCTACTTTTTAGTACTGGATTTTAATAAAGATTCTATCAATTTCCAAGGATCTTTAGCAATGATCTTCACCAACAATGGTATTCAAAAAGAGAAGGGAATTAGAGTTGAAAGGGAAAATTTTAATACCATACAAGTACTTTCTGTCTCAATCAAAGTTGGATATAATTGAAATGCAGACTCACAGGACCTGCACAAAAGCCATAATTTTACTCTTATATAACATGAAACCTACCGCATGATACAAGGAAAGGCCACTACATAGACCTCAATGGGCATGATTGCGTACCTGTACCGTATATACACCTCTGAGCAACTAGTTGCTGACAGATGCCACGTACCTTGTGGGAGAGACTACTTATTGAGCTTAATAATGGCCAAAGTCTACCGGGTTGTGTTTAGCTGATGTGGAGCTGATAAATCTTGAAAGACCGCTTAGAGTTTGGGGCTGAGGACATTTACTTAAAGTTGTTCTTCTTTGGCATGCCAGTAAATTAAATTCAAGGTTTCTCTTTGACTCCTATCGTGTAAAGGAGTGGATGGACGAGTGTGTATAGGAAAGCATTCGATGGATAAGGGTCAATAATAAATCCAATTGGATATGACTCACGTTGAGTCATTTCTGATCTGATCTCAATTGGATATGGCTGAGGTTTGACAGGTTTTACGTGACAATCGATCTTCTGACGGCTGTGTGCTTCCATAATGTACCAGTCTCTCAGCTTCCATGCACCTTCCTCCTAAGAAATGTACATTCAATTACAAGTAAAGAATTGTAAGCGGCATGAGGGTTATATTAATGAAACTTTTGGGTCCCAACATAAAAGTTATTAAAGAAATCGAGACCCATGATCCATTCTGACTCTGCAGTAAGCAATCAATTGTGTGAAGCAAATAAGCAGCAACGCATGTTGGCTTAGTGAAATTATTGAGCTCGCAGCAATGCAACATACTCAAAAACTCCTGGCAGCATTAGGCTTTTGATAACAATCCTAAGCGTAGCCCCAGCTTGAGCTCAGTTAGGATTATCCATACTCTAGTTTCCACCCATTTAACTCTCAACGATAAACAACAATGACTAGATCCTCTACAAAGATATTTCAAAACAGTTCCTCAATACACCAACAGTTACATAATACCTCACCATGTAACAGACTAGGTTCCCCCCCTAGTCCCTTCAGCCATCCAAACAAAATAAAGTCCTGGGCAACAATGTCCAGTTCTGCTAATATCATGAAATGAAGTTATGGGAACTCTGGCAAAGGTCCCTGATTAATCATTACAGTAGCCAGTACATAAAGAAACTTGGCATCATGCATGGCCTGGCTTCTTCTGTTCCCAATAATTTGACCAGGAGGCTTGTACAGATTTTGGTGCACCTCATTCTCAGGTTTTCAAGTTACCCTCGCAAGTTACTATCCTTTTTAATCTAGTCCTGAGGTCACGCATCAACAGTTCCCCCATCAACAGCACTTCCATCCATGACATGTAAATTCTCCTCATCCTTAATTGCTTCAACACTTTCATCCCCGTTATTGGTGGCCTTCATTTCATCCCCATTGGAAAAGCCATCAACTTTTGCTTGATTGGCTTCTCCTTCTCTGATCAAGGCAACATCTTGGATGGCTGCTTGTTGGTCCGTGGCAACTGAATCATCCTTTATGATTTGACTGCTGCCAACAGTATCTAAGACATTCCCATCAACATCATTCTTCACCAGACTTGCATCGGCTGGTGCATCTCCAGGTTTAGGGCTCGTCTTTGTGTGGTTGTCAGTAGCATCCATTTGCTGTTCAGAAATTTGATGAAGAGACTGATCAGCTGGCGAAGAACTTCCCTGATCATCTGAAGTCATAGGCTCCAAAGTTTCTGTATCTGGAACAGAAGTTGTTGATACTGCCTCAGCCGCCTCAGCTTCTTTATTCTTAGCAATTTGCTCTTGTTGCTTAGCCACTGCTGTATAATAATTCATGAGATTATGTACTCTCTCCAATTCAGCTACAAGAATCCCATAGCGACTTTGTAAAGTTTTCTCAACCTCCTTTTGCTTCTGAACTTCCTCCCAAAGAACATTTATCCTATGGGTTGCGGCCAATTGCTCCTGCTTTTGCAAAGCTTGGAAGCACTCAAGTTCTGTACTAGCTGTCTCAATCTGCTTTAAGGTTGAATTAATAGGTGGCAAAAGTTGCCTTTCTGCCCGCACCTGTCCATTCAAAAGCCACTAACTCAATTGTGATCTTTAAAAAGCGTCTAACAAACATTTATTCAATTCCAAAAAGAATACACACATTATTTTCAAATAAACCGTAAAGCAACTGTAAACGATAAGTGTTTAGTGATTACTGCTATTTGATGCATCACATAAATATTTACACCACGGACCTTGATGGAATGTAAGCTAACTGATGCCTTGACAATTTTATGACAAGCCCTGAAGAGTTTATGATCCCAAATAATGACACAAAGCCATAAGTTAAATATGTTTTGATGGATTCTGATAAACCACTAAAGACATACTTTTGCAAGAAGACTAAGTCAAGAGCAGATGATGTAATTAGTTGGCAGTTATTAGAGGAAAAATAGGAAGAGTTCGTAGTTTCAGATTTTCAGTAGAAGTGGGTTACTTGTTAGTTTCCAATTTTCAGTAGAAGTGGGTTACTTGTTGTTATCTACAATTAGGATTTATTATTACCTACAAGTAGGTCTCTAGGAGTCAAGTCTATAAACGGGTCTATAGTAATTGTCATTAGGTGTACAATCTTTTTAAGTATATTCTTGGGGTTTAGGCAGCTCGAATTGTCTATTGTTACTGGAGTGGTTGTCTGTGAGATTCTCCGGTCCTCTCTATATCAGCTTATTTGCATTCAAAAAACAATCGTATTTTTCCTTTCCAAAGCGTTTTCTTTATTTCCTTCTAGTTCTACCTGATTCTAATCACATATTTATCAAGTTGAAAATAGGAGATAGAAAACAAGAGACGGAGAAAGTATAGTAGTGCGAGTTGAGTGCTTGAAAGTTTAAAGCAGTTGCTCTTGCTCTTGCTTTCAAGCTGCTAATTGCTCTAGCTTTTCTAAAGTTAGGAAACACTCAAGTTATGTACTGTCAAATAAATGAGGTTGAAATAAAAGTTAAGAGAAAACAAGAGCTTCCCATGCAGAGTTGCTGCTCCAAAATTTAGTGTAGTTGCAAGAGAGCACTTAGCATCAATCACCAACATGCACAAGGCACTAAAATTACATCTTGTATCACAGCACAATTATGCATCAACTTTGCAATTCTAAAATGCAGCAAATTTAGGGTGTTTCACTATCAAAATTAAGAAGGCAATATCCAATGATTAGAACGTAAAAGGACACAGGACAATACTAACAACTAACAACACAACATACAAGATTGACAAACAAATTATACCTGGTAACCTTGTGTGAGAACATTAACCTTCTTCTCAAGACGTAAAGCTCTTTCTCTTTCAGTCTCTAACCTTGTTTTGACATTCTCAAATTCATTCTGCAATGCGGCAAGTTTCTCCACATTTCCAGCAACACTTGAGAGACCGTAAGCATTTCGAGCAGGGAAGTACATGAGATCATTTACACATGTTTTGTGTGCTTCAACATATTCATCAAGGGACTCATTTTCGTGCCCCATTGCAACACGGATATACTGAGCTTCTTCCTTGATTAAAATGTCAGCCTGCACAGAAGAATGGAATCATAAGAACACTTTCTATAGCATAAAGAAACTAACTTATTATCAAAGTCATGCTAGTCAAATAGGAGGTGCCTATAGGAGATGTGAAACTGACAATTGGCAATGTAGGTAGAATCTCAAGGGCAATACTTCAAGCATTAGTACAACATTTCTCTTTCAAATCTTAAGCAAAAACCATTGCAAGCTGAATACAAATATTGACCTTGATGGTTAGTGCTTAAGCAATTAAGAGTATTCCTGGTTCAGTTTGTTTGTCAGAACATTAGCACAATGCACCAAATCAACTTCTCACACGCATAATTTCCCTTTTTTTAGACACTCATCAATCCATAGCAGAACCCGAATGCTGAAGATGGAGGGCAACTAATCTTCTCTGATAGATAAATTTTGATCAGAAGTATAGTGAACTACAGAGTGAGAACAGATGCTAAGTCTCAGGCCTAACATGTAGAGGAGCAGTATCATAAAACTCCGCAACTTTGTTGATCTTTACCCCACTTGATGACTCAAAATGAATGCCGTAAGAGGCTATAACACCCTCTAGTTTTTACCCAAATTCACAGGAAAAATAACAAAGAACTAGAAGCCGTTTCAAAAGTTCATCAACCATACTGCAAAATAGGATCTCTGTACAAAAGCAGTTTTAAAAGAAACAATGGCAGTATAGTTGAAATTTTCCACTACAATAGAAACCTAAAAATTTTGGAAGAACATATTTCTTGCTGCCAAGATTAAACTATTCAAATAAAGTTAATCTGTTCTTCCAAATGCCTCAAAAATAGCTATCTTAAAGATTAAAAAAAATGTTAAATTGCAGGAGAAAGAAACAAAGTATGGTAATCAATTACTACTATTCAATCCCTCACCCCCAAAGTTTAACAAAAAATAAGGAAATATGCATGATCAACACACCTCCTTCATCTCCTCTTCTTCAAAGTCCTCAATAACAGGAATTGAAGCAATAGGTCCATTGGCAGAGCGCTTGGTTCCTTTCTTTTTCTCCTTATTCAGCTTCTCATCAAGTGGATACTTTGCATTATCATGCTCCAGTAACATCAGAAGCTCCTTTCTTATCATTTCATCGGCCTGCTCAATCAAGGTTGGAGGAACAAAGGAGCTCTCATCAGCTCTCAACAAAGAATTTCTGATTAGTTCCAGAGAAGCAGCAGGAGGTCTTGGTAGTTCCCTCTGTAGTACTTTAGATCTCTTCCTAAGTAATGCTTGCTGCCTTGCTTCTTCCTCAGCCTTCTCTCTAGCTATTCTATCAGACATATCCTCCTCAATCTTCTCATCTGGTTCTTCATTCTCCTCTGGGGGTGGTTGGATAACAATCTGGTATTCGTTCTTGGGTTGTGGAAGGCCACTAAGGCCAGAGCGCAAATTCCTTCTTAAATCAGCTTGTCTTTGTTGCTCTAGCTTTGCCACGTCCTGGATGTCCATGTCCTCATTTATATGGAGCTCATCCCTGATTGGAGTTCCTCTTGGGGTCATACCAAAAGAAAATCCATCCCTTGATGGTGTCATGCCAACCCTAGGGGTAAGACCAGCAACTCCAGGAGTAGCTGAAGGAGTCAGCATTGGATTTGGTGTTTGAATCTCCCGCTTTTTAGGAGTGACTCCAGAAAAATCTGAAGGGTGCAAGTCTGGATTCATGCCTCCTAATAAAGGTGTCTGTGACTCTCTCATCCGTGCTAGGTTTTCTGCTTCCATCATAATAGCATCACCCTTACCAGCAGGAGTCCTTTGTGGGGTCCGCAATGGCATCATCGTCTGGCGTGGTGTCTGCTCATAGTTTGCTAGGAGGGCACGAGTGGCACCACTCCCTTCTGTTAATTCATCACTCCCTGCCATAATATCACTAGCATAACCTATTTTTGCAATGTCTTCTAATTCACGATCTGAAATCTGAGGTGCAGGAAGCATCAGCTTGGATCTTTTCCTCACTGTTTCTGGATCATTAAGTTTGTTAGCTTGTAGAATAGCCGATGGTGCATCCTGCCTTTGAGCAATTTTATTCCTTGCTATGTCCTGCTTTCTTAACTGTGCTTCCACATCAACTCTTCTTTTCCCTTCAAGTTCCTCAATGGTGGTGGGGAACTGAACATGCTCCACTGGTCTATCTTCGTCAGTAACATCAAAGAAGCCAGAAGGTGGCCTCTTCTCAAAGGGAATTTCTGCATTGTAGTCAATCCCCCTTCTTTTCCTCTTCCGATGCCTTGTATCAATACCAGCAGCTTTCAGTTCTCTCCTTTTCTGCAGTGAAGCAAGCCTCCTAGCCTCTTCAAGTTGTTTCTCCCTAGCCTTCCTTTTAGCCTTTTTACCCCGAGTGTTGGCTAACCGAGCCCGCGCTTCAGAAAGCATTTCCTTTTCATCTTCATCCATATCAACAGGATCAGGACGTGCAGGCTTAGATTCTGGATTAGGATCAATCTCCCCTGGACGCAACTTGCGAGGATCATCCCCAGGTTCATAGTTCTCATCCTTAACACAGGCAGCATCGAGGAGTTTCTCATACCGTTCAAGGCACTGGGACGGTGTTCGTCCGACAATAGGGGCAATAGTTCTCCACTGAGTGGGCATGAGCTTAGCAAGATGAAGCAACTTCTCATCCTCTTCTCTGGTCCACTCAGTCTTCAAACATCACAGAAATCAAAGCATCAGTCCGCTAAGATAAAAGATGGCCAGTGTAAGTCATTTCCAACACTAAGTAACAAAGTAAAGCAACTTTGGAACTAACCTTCAACTCATGTCCACATTTTCGAACCAGTTTAAACTCTATAACTGACACTCAATTCACCATAACTAAAGCTAAAGCAGAAATCAATATAAAAGCAGCATACCCATATGCTGAAATCAAATTTCTAATCCATAACCACCAGGTTATCATGCTGGTTCATTTTCTATTAGGAATATAAACAAAAAAAAAAACTAGGTACCTTTTTGATGGAAGGATCGAGCCACTCGTACCAGCGAGCCTTACACTGCTTGGCGGATTTGCGAACGAGAAGAGAAGAGATACGAGCCCACTGGTTCTTGCCATATTTCATAACCGCCGCTTTCAAGATCTCATCTTCTGTGTTCTTCCACACACCTCCTTTTATCATAATCCTCATCTTTCCTCCTTTTGTTTTAGCACCCTCTCCAAAACAAACAAGATATCAATTGAAAAGAAAATCTAGAAGAAGAACGCAATTCTTTTCTCTTTTCTTTGAAAAGGATTATACTATCACTTCTCGCTCTGGATTGTTTAGGGTTTCTATCCTTCCTTCTCTATTTCTCTTCTCTGCGCTCGTGCTGTTAACGGGTTTGCGCTTAGACGCTTGTTTGGAATCACACTGACAAACGGACTGTTCATTCGGGTGAGGATCTGGTTCCATTTAACGGGTCTAGTTAAGTATGGCATGTTCTAAAATGGGTCGGGTTACTATACACTGGTCCAAATAATTAAATGGGCATCGGGTATTGGACTTCTGCGCCTCTTACCAATTCTACAACCTTATCGTGTACTTTCAAGACATTATTAAAATAAATCTGATATTCTATTTTTAAAATTTTTTATTTTTAAAATTTTATTAAAATATTAAAATATTTAAATTTTATTTAAAAATTTAATTTATTTTATAAAAATGCATAAATTAGCTTATTTTTAGAGATATAAAGGTAAGTGTGAATCAGTTCGAAATTAACAGACAAGATTTAATTTGAATGAGTTTTAGGTTTGGTAGAGTTTGAATGACTTGACTAGCTGACCAAAACAATGTTATTTTGGTCTTAGAAAAATTTTCAGATTGAAATCGTTTTGAGGAGTTTACTTTGAAAAATGTTTATAATCTTAAATTACTAATTTAAATTTTAGTGATAAATAAACATTTTTCAAATTATAGGTTATTAAAAGAGCGCAAAAGAAAAATAAATATGTGCTATTATTCTAAATAATAAAATTTTGGATATTTTGATCTTTACGAGGATTGGACTCTATTTATAAATTTGTTGTGGATTATTGACTTATATAAGAAGTCATCTTTAGGGTATATATATGATGATATATATGAGTTCACAAAACAATTATGATTCTTTTCAAAAGAAAGGAGAAATTCTATAAGTCTTATACAAATATTGTTGACCCACAAAGGTATATTATGGGGTGATGCGCCAGTTGAGTCCTCAGAGAGGTATGCCCTCTTGATCCGCCTACGGGGTTTCCTCGAATCTAAAAAAAAAAGTATAAGTGATATTGTAGGTAAGCTCTTTTATGCAATTGAATGTGAAGGTATTTCTCCAGTGAAAAATAATTAAAGACGATAAATAAAATTAAATTATATTGTGAAGGTTTAGAAAGTTTTGCGCCAGGTCATCTACAAAGAGAAAACTTATGATGAAAAAATACAGCCTAATAAGTTTTCATATTTTTAGTTCATCATTTTCTTATTAACAATATATTTTTCTCATAATTATTAATTTAAAATAAAGATGAGTGGTGTAGATTATTTGGTTAAAATACTTTAACATTGAAAAATTCATTATTAAATTACTCATTCAAATGATTTCTGCATTAAGTTGTGAACGTAATTGAAATGTTTTTGAATATATTCATACAAAGAAATAAAATTGTTTGAAAAATGAAAGACTCGATAACCTTAATAAAGAACAAGTATTCATTGATTTATTGATTTATTTTTATTTTTGGCTTTATAATTTTTCTATTATGTATTTATAAGAAGAGAACCTATAATATAATTGATATTGATTATATTGAGCATATTAATTTTTGGATCAAAAAAGAAAAACTATCACTTGATTTTAATTATAATAAACTTTAAAAGGCAATTAATGAAAAAAATACATTTGCCACAACAAATAAAATAAGAACATCTACCAATAGTTATTTGATATCTTATTTTGATCATATTTAACATAAAAAGCATAATATATTACCAATTTACAACATAAAATAATTTTATCAATTACTAATTTATAATTTATTTGAATGTAACGAAAGATGTTGCAAATATTTTAAATGGAAGGGACATTTATGATCTTTAAATAATTTTAAAGCGATGACTCATAACCTCTTATAAATATACAAATTTAATTTTTATTATTATTCTCAATTTTTATGTTAGATTTAATTTTAATTATAATTATTAAACTTTTATTATTTCATTATACATAAAATTGATGCATTCGTTATTTCAATATCATGTTTTATTTTTATATCATATCTTTACTTATTCTTATTATTTCAATATCATGTTTTATTTTTATATCATATCTTTACTTATTCTTACAGTTTTTACTTCTTATTTTTTGTCCCAGTTAAATTAAACCTTGTTGATAAAAGCAATTGCAATCAAAGTGAATCATGTACTGTACTGTACATGGACATATAAATGCCATTTCCATGAAGCTCCTTTCCACTTAAGTTACACGAACTACGCAAGTTTGACGTTGGGCATAAAGGTTACAGAACATTTCTCCTGTCGACCTGAGTGGATATGTTTTCCAGCAACTCAAGTACCAGTACAACACATTACAATTCATAATAAATCCTATAATCGTTGCTTTTGATTAAGGCACATTCAATAGTCTCGGCAACTGACTACAATGCAAATTCTACAGCAAAAAACAAGCAAGTAGAAGAAATATGAAGAAAGATGATACCAGTACAAACCGCAGGCATATCACATGAATCAAAATTCAACCAAAATTTCATTGTACATATGGAAATTGCCTATTAAAATTCATCATCTGGCTAACTTGAGACGGATAGTTTTATAGAGATATCTTTGAAACTAAAACCAGTTTCCCAATGAAACTCACTTCATGATTGCTTGGCTATTACAAGCTACCTATAGAATGATGCCAAAATATAAAGAATAACTGCTGCAGAAGTTGTTACTATGAGTTCCTGCAAATTAAAGCACGTCATTAGTGTTGGAGCGATACTTTCCACCACAGAGCTTAGATAGCCAAATTTGCAGTGTTAGATACAAGTTTTATTGTTATTCAAGAGTAAACTGTAGGTAGAGCAGCTTTAGAAATTAATGGAAGAACAACCTGACATAAATTTACAAACTTGAGCTACAGAAAAGTTTATTGCATAATAGTGAGCATTATAAAATAAGGAATGCAACCACATGAACAAGTTCCATAGAAACTCCATCCAAGTCCTCAATTGTTATTTAGGTATGTAAGAAGATATCTGTCATGCACTAAAAACAGTTTTAAGATTTAAAAAAAAGCCCTGAAAGTTTATCTGAGTAGGTGTACAGAGTTGCATATACTTAATCGGTAAAAGTCATTCAGAGTTAAGGGCAGTCTACTATTCGTGAAGAGGAGTTAAAAGATTCTACCTGATTATTGTATAGAAAAACAGGTATATAACTGCCGGCAAGCTCAATCAAGTTTAAAATACCAGTATAAGCCTGAAAAGATTAAAATCAAACAAAGCCCAGTGAGTGAAATAAGAAAATAAATCAGAAACCAGTAAGAGTTAAATATGTAACAAGCGATGGTTAAGTGGCAATAAGTATTTAAGGAAACAAATAAACAAGCTTCCAACTTGGAAGAAGCAACTGATCTGACACAGGGTATGGCATCTTTCAACTCGATAACACTTGCAGGGAAATGCCTCAAAGAACTAGGGCTATCAAGCTAAGCTGATGTCTCCAAGTTCTGCTAAGTTCTGGTTCCAATAAGCTTATATTTTCTTTTGCATACAAGCAGGACGCCATGACAATGACTAGTGATACATTCTTGTGGAAACCATTTAGAAAATTTGTAGAAATGACAAATTTAAATAAAAATCGCATGCATAGTTCTATCTTCTATAAAACATGAAGAGGATTACAAAAGCTTAAAAGAAGTTTTTCGTTTTTAACTTTCATTCTTGTTCATTGCTTTTTCTTTTGAGGGTGGGACAATAGGATTTCAGGTGTATATAACAAAAGAGCTACCCATTGGAGTCAAGAGAAGATAACCGAAGTTGTCAACTTGATGAATTTAGTTTATCTATTATTATAACAAACAGCAAGTTCCCAAAATACTGACTGATGATATGCGAGAAAGTTGCAAAGACATCCTACCAAAGAAGCAAAAGCAATAGAACCAAAAACTAAGGCAAGAGAGCGAAGAAGTCTTTTTCCCATTCGCAATGCCCGGCCATCGTCTTCTCCTTCTTCCTGCATCAAAGTGATCCTTATTTTTATCTCACATGCAAAAGGAACTTACTTGAAAAAAACTGGAAAAAATGTCAGAGGTGGATGATAATTAACATCCCAAAAAGAAGGGGAGAAAAAAAAGACCGTGTAAGTCTTACTCACATTATATGTCGGCGACACAGAAGGCTCAAAGGATTTTAATTTCTCAAAAACGCGATATACAAATGCAAAAGCCAAAAACTGCAAAGGCTTATATTCTGCATTGCGTTTGATGAGGATCCAAGCTGTCTGCAAAAAGTCATGTAAAATAAGAAAGAAAAGTCCATTAACAAGAGGGACAAAGAATCAGAGTTGAGTTAGTTCAAAAGATTGGAAGTCAGTTCTTCAAAATGAAAGTAAAGTTGCAGACTGCAATTGTATTCATTGGATGTCAAACAATATAAAAAACTTGGATTGGCAATAGGACTGGAAACACAATCATACAGGTAGCATTTAACAAATCTATGGAAGAGGAACCTCAAGGTGTTAAAATTGGAAATCTTCCTCTTTTAACTTTTTCAACATGGCCTCAAGTTTGATATAAGGATTCAGGTCACAGATATAGCAATCAAAACATGTCGTAACACATGCATGCCCATTTAACTATTTATGCTTGTGTATTTGCACAACAACACACAAGATACAAACACAGAGATTCAGTGAGAGAAAGTCCAAAATACTATATCTTATCCTTCTGCAGGAAGAGCTTTTTCACTACTTACAAATGCAGCAGATATTGCCAAGTTGATTCGCATGTCTTGTTCACTTGACTTTGCAAACCTGAAAATGTAAGAAGACATACATGAGGGTAATAGGAGACCTTAGGATGGAGGGCACATAAAAGGCAATGGTAAAAAAAAAAGCCAGGGAAGAAAAGCAGCCGGTGGTAGACTAATAATACTTCCACAGGACCTGTTAGCCAATTTGGGTGGGGGAAAGAGTTTTATATTAAACAATTTCAAGCATGAATGGAATTGGAAGAGTATCTACTTGATAAGTTAAAGAGAAAGGGGGAAACACCTTGGCCCCCACGGAACAATTGGCTGTTTATCAGCATATTTGATGTCCTTCGAGACCTGCGAATTTCACAAAATTATATAAGGATAATCTATAAACCAAGAAATAACCTATTTCCTTTTAAACTGCAATGGGATTAAGATTTCCAAAAGGCATCTGAACTTTCCAATAGATTCAACAAGTTTCACACAAAAGAGCCTATTTTGAATATGCAATTTTGTTAATTCATGCTCTTGAAGCCACCTACAGCAAGAAGATACACATGGTAGCTCATTATCTCTTTATTGAAGCAAATTAATAATGAAAAGTTTTCCTAAATCAGTGAAGGAAGATTATGAATGTAGAAGCTTCAATTTGAGGATGTTTTATAGTTTTTTAGTATTAGATAGACATATTCAAATTCTCTCATGTGAAAGTTACTAACCATCCTTTTCCTCCACAAATCAAGGAAAACATATGCAGAGAAAAGATTCAATTTTGTAACATCTAGTCTCATCTCTCTTTTCTTTTTGATTAATAGTGCCATTTTTCCATGATAACCCCAGAAAAACAGTTCAGCAACATCAGAAACTCTTAGCAAACTTGCGTTAGAATTCAAACTCAAAAGTGGAACTGTTTGTTAGAACCTCTACATTCAGGCACCAATACTTGGCAACATTACATAAAAAAGTGTGCCATAAAAATTTTAATAGAAAACAGTTTATACCTGGAATGAACCATATGTGATACCCTTCTTTCGGTTTGTCAACTGTGCCATCATCAGCTTATCATATGCCTTCTCAAGCTGGACATGATACATGAGAAAGCACAAGATCCCAAATGTAAGTAAATTAATACAATTAATAATAGAAAACCATGTAAGCAAATAAAGAAGAAAGAAACTTTGAACGGAATGAGTACTCCATAAGGCATAAACCATACATGGCAAAACAAAAACATACACGTGAAACAGTAGCTACATCACCCACTATCTCAGCCTCCTTACGCTTTTTGGTATATGCCATCTTGACCTTGTCGAAGCCTTCCAATGGGCTCACTCCCAGGACCTAAAACATAAAAAATTTCTATAACCGAAAACACAAAAAGGACAACCACATGCATGATAGCTCCACCATTTGTAAAACTAATCTCCATGTCACCAATTCCAGGAATTTTCAAAGTTACCTCGTACGGATTTAAGTCACCTTCAGGGGTAGAAGTTCCTGCAGCTGATGCCGCAGCACAAATAATCCGTTCATTCGGCGAACCTGCTCTGGAGAATCTGGTAAAATTCAACATAGTGTCATTGTAGTTATATTCTCTAGGTTCAAATAAGCCAATGAATGCCAAGAAAGTTCACAGCTTCCAGTTCAATTCTAGTAATGAATTATGCGGACCCATAAACATAAATGAAGAAATTGGGCTTTGGAAAGGAAAAAAAAGGAAAAGATTTAGCCTTCACTCGAGATAATAATTATTGATACACAGAAGCAACCAAAAACGAAAAATCTTTCCCAGCATTTTCTCGCCAAAGAAACAGCTCGAACCAGCTTCATGCTTATCAACTGGAACAAACGACACACCAAGGAATCTCATCAAATTCTTACGCAAAAATTAATTTACCTAACAAAACAAGGAGGGGATTTCAAAACGGAGAATCTTGGAATGCAGCTTCGCGGGGAAATTTGGGGATTATGGCAATTGAAGACGTTTGGGATTGCCGAAGCCATACCTTTGACTGGTTGCGTGAATTAGGTAAAATATGGTGGAGAATAGGGTTTTTCTTCGGGGTTTTAGGCTTTGATAGAGCGATAATTGTCTATATCCAACCAAAAATTCATTTTCTATTTCTATCGACGAACAAAGAGAAATGTTCCCATCTCCGTTTCAGATTATTTATACAGTCTAACTGTTACACTTGTGGTTATTTAAAAGAAAATAGGTAATACTCAAGGGTTGTTGTCAAATATCGGATTCGCGATCAGGTGAGTAGCAGATAAAGACACCAAGCTCTTAAAGTAGTAACTGAATGAGAGCAGTCGCTGAATCCAAATAATTTATGTTGTAGTTGCAGTTAGGCCTCGGTGAATGATTTGGTTACCGCTTGTTGCCTTTTTTAGGTCTAGCTGATTGGATTTCTAACAAACAATGTGCAATAACCGTGAGTAGACCTACAATTATCAAGATCCTTGGCCCAATTAACATCGAAATAGGCAATTAAGGAACGTTGAGATGATTTTCTAAAATAAAAACTATGATGAATAGTGCCTTTAAGATATCTTAACAGCCTGCCAATAAAACATAGTGGGGCAATGTATATTAATAAACTTGATTCACCACAAAAGCAAGCTCAGACCGAATAACAGTAGCGTATTGTAGGGCACCAATAAGACTACGATAAAACTTTGGATCACAATATGCTTGTCTAGAAGATGATAATCATATACTAGCTTTGGCTGGGGTTGAAACAGGTTTGACATCTTCCATTTGAACATGCTCGAGGACATCTCAAATATACTTATATTGTGAAAGGAACATGTCATTTTTGTCCCCGTAGACCTTAAAGCCCAATAAATAATTCAGCTCACCCAAATCTTTAAGAGCAAAAGTAACATTCAGGTTAATCATAAAATTTTGATTGAAGGTGTGATCATTTCCCGTAATAATAATATCATCCACATAGATTAATAAATATGTGAGACAATCATCATGACGATATATAAACAAAGAGTAATCAGAATAGCGTCCTTTAAAAACATAATCAAGAAAAAAATGACTTGAATTTGTTGAAACCATGCATGCGAGGCTTATTTGAGCCCATAAATTGCCTTGTGAAGACGATAAACATGCTCAAGAAATTAAGAATTCTTGTAGCCAAGTGGTTGTGACATATGTACACACTCATTTAAATTATCATGTAAAAATGTGTTATTAACACCAAGTTGACGTATTAATCAACCATAGGCTACAACAAGACAAGACTAGGTATATGATGGTAGGCTTTACCATTAGACTAAAAGTGTCAAAAAAATCCACTGATTGTTACACTCTGCCATATGACAAGCTTTACAGTACTAAATATTATTGTTTGTTTTCGCTTGACCTTATAAACCCACTTATAATCAGTAATGTTAGCACCACAAGGAGGGGGTTTAAGGGTCTATTTATTATTAGAAATAAGGGCATTGTAGTCATTATCCATAGCAATAAGCCACTCGGATATTTATAAGCTTACTTATATATATGGAGGTTATGAATGAAAAATGCTTTTTGGCAGGGGATATTTGGTGGTTATAAGAGCTTTTGTTTTGAAATGATTGGTTTGCGCTCAAGTCAGCATAGGATGAGAAGATGAGAATGTAGGTCGTAAATGACTTATAACTGAAGGAACTTGCATCAAGGGAGCTTCAAAAAGAATTGGAATTAAATGAAGGAATATATGTGGTTGGTTTAAAGAGAGAGGATGCATCTCGTAAGAGTTGAAGATTGACTTCAAAAGATGGAAATGAATTAAGGATATGAGAACAATTCACAAAAGAGGAATAGGGAATTCACAAAAAAGAATTCAAAGACCAATATACACCCTGTTGGTTGTTTTATAAAGGCACATATGGCCTTTGTGCTTAGTGTTGTACCCAAGAAATACACATAGATTGGATCTATATCCAATTTGTGAGAAAAAGGACGAATAGATAGGTAGCATAAGCAACCAAACGTTTTAAGAAGTGTGAGCTTAGGTGATTGATTGTAAAGGCATTCGTAAGGTGATTTATGGGAAAGGATTGGAGTAAGTGTACAATTGATAAGATACATTGTGGTGGAGAATGCATATTGTGGTGGAGAGGTATGAATCACAAGAAGTTTGCTATTTACTACTTGAGTATGTTCATCAGCATGATATTCATAGTGAACATTCAAGTTGTTTAGATCGGCAGTAAGATTAGCAATCTATAAACCAGTTTAGCTCAACGGATGTATTCGTTAGAGAAGAAATCATGGAAGCAACTAGTTTAGGAGTTTCAATTGAGAAAGAATGCTCGAACTTGTGATAACACTCACTAACACAATGTCCTTTCTCATCAAATATCTGACATATGTTGATATATTTCCATTTTCTATTGTTGTTGCCAGTGAACATATTAGTTGAGCTTTGGTATTGGTGATTCTTTCCATGGTTACTATTGAAATTCTTGTTCTAATTGTTTTATACTCTATAATTAACATTAGCCACGTATGCATCATGAGTAATTTGAGGTTTTTCTACATTTAGAGTTTTAGACGCACCTCTTCATCAAAATAAAGTATCCACAGATGTACGATCATCTAATGAGTGAACATTAAAGGCTGATTTGAACGTTTTATACCTTGGGTCCAACCCATCCATGATGTGTTGAACAAGTTCTTGTTATGAAACTGTGGATCCAGCAACAACTATTCCATTTGCATACTCAGTTTTCTCTAGGACATAACCGATGATAGTCATGGTGCCTTATTGGAGAGTCGTCAACATTTTGCAGAGATGCATAACTCTTGCTCAATTTTGGGACTTAAAAGTGGCCTCAGTCTTAGCCCATACTTGGTGAAAAGTCTTTAGTCTCACCACCAAAGAAAGCACCTTCTCTATTATGACTCCTTTTAGTCATACACATGCAAAATTGTCTTTCTTCATCCAAGTTGTGTAAGGAAGATCAACCTTAGGTTGATGAGTTTCAACCTAAGGTTATTTCCAATATGTTTGAGTTGGACAACATATTAAGGAGTTATTTCCAAAAATGATAACTAGTTTGAGATGGGATCTGATACCAAAACAAAACTCAGACTGTTTTAATATCTTCTATTGTTGCGTCTTAAGTTTATTTCCACTATAAATACATAAATTTGTTATAAGTACATAAGATATTATAAAATTATGTTACATCCATAAAATAGGGCTTCCTGGATACATGAAGCTACGACTATTCTATGCAAAGGGATACTTTTTCTTCCTTGCTTTCTTTCAAACAACATTTGTAACAGCTGATAGCATCTTGGTCTTATGTGTCCAACCAT
>JAJMLV010000003.1:51770548-51785900 GCA_027123465.1 Erythroxylum coca
TAAGAGTTCGGTTTCGTCTTTCATCTACATAATATCTTTATTTTGATTTATCCCACTATAATCAACATCCTCAATAAATTTGGCATTGCCTGTTTCAAAAAAAGATCTGATTAAGGGATTATAGAACTTGAAACCCCTAGATTTTCCGGGGTAACCTACAAAGTAATAACTAATAATTCTTGAGTCTAATATCTTTTCATTTGGCCTATAAGGCCTAGCCTCAACTGGACAACCCCAGACATGCAAGTGCCTAATACTAGGCTTCTTATCTGTCCATAGCTCGTATGGGGTTTTAGTTACTGCTTTGCTACGAACTCGGTTTAGGATATAAACTGCAGCTTTAAATGCTTCGCCCCAAAGTGATTCTGATAAAGAAGAATGACTAATCATACTTCTCACCATGTCTTTAAGAGTTCGGTTTCGTCTTTCATCTACACCGTTTTGACTAGGAGTCCCAGGCATAGTGTACTAAGCAGCTATACCACACTCAGTCATATATTTGGCGAAGGGTCCTTGACGTTATTCACCTGATCTATCACATCTGCCATAGTATTCACCATCACGGTCAGACCTAGCAACCTTTATTTTCTTGCTTAGTTGATTTTCAACTTCAGCTTTGAAATTCTTGAACACATCTAAGGATTGTGACTTCTCATGAATTAAATAAAAATAAGCATAGCGAGAGTAATCGTCTATGAAACTAATAAAGTATTGTTGTCCATTTCATAAAGCCGTAGGAAACGGACCACATATATCTGTATGAATCAGTTGCAATAATTCATTACTCCTGTTTGTACCTATTTTTCTTATGTTTGTTTGTTTTCTCTTTATACATTCTATGCAGACCTCAAGATCTGATAAATCAAGGGAATTGAGAATATTCTTTGTTTAGAGATGTGACCTAATCGCTTATGCCACAACATTGATGAATTCTCATTAGTTATGTTTCTTTTAATACCAATGTTACTTGAGTGCAGGTTTTCAAAATGATTAATTATCTTAGAATCCAGTTTGTATAGTTTGTCGATACGAGTGCCAGTGGCTACAACTTGAGAATTTAGAGAAACAACACATTTACCATTTCCAAATAGACAAAAGTAACCAGAGTTGTCCAAATTAGAAACAGAAATTAAGTTCCGTCTAAACGACGGCACAACAAAAGTTTCATCTAAATCCAAATAAACACCAGACTCTAACTGAATTCTAAAATAACCAATAGCTTCAACAGTAGCTGTGTTGCCATTTCCCACATAGATGTATTTTTCACCATCAGTTGGCTTTCGGCTCCTGAGGCAATCCTGCATAGTGACACTTATGTGAGTGGTAGCACCGGTATCCATCCACCAAGTGTCAATTGGTACTAAAGCCAAATTAACTTCAGAACAAACAAAGTTGAGAAATATACCTTTCTTAACACGCCAGTTGGCGTACTTGGTACATTCTTTCTTCACATGATCCAGTTTCTTACAAAAGAAATAGAGAATATCCTCGTTTCTTTTGTGCACCTCGCACTGTTCCAGAGTTTGCATTTTCTTTACCTTTCTTCCTTTTCCTCTTATTAGAATTTCCCTGAGAAGTTATTGCTAAATGAGCGCTTTCAATCTTCTCTTGTTTTAGCCTCTCCTCTTCTTGCACACATTGAGCTATAAGCTCATTTAGGGTCCACTTCTCCTTTTCAGTATTATAGGAGACTTTGAACTGACTGAATTACGCAGGAAGGGAAATCAAAACCAAGTGCACGAGTATGTCATCAGACAACTCCAGCTTAAGTGCCCTTAGCTTTGTTACAAGATTAGACATTTCCATTATGTACTCCCTGATGTTTCCTTTTCCTTTATAGCGCATTGAAACAAGCTTGGTTAGTACAGTGCTTGTTTCTACCTTTTCTCATTTGCAGCGAATCGGTCCAAAATTTGCTTGAGGAAACTCTTAGCATCAGCCTCATCAGGAATTCCTCCTCTTATGGAGTCTGGAATGGAATGCTTCATGATCATCAGACTCATGCGGTTTGCACGTTCCCACTTCTCGTATGCAGCTATCCGATCAGCGGTACTGATGCTGGTCAGAGCTGCAGGACATTCAAATCTAAATGCAAAATCTAGATCCATACAGTCAAGCACAATCATTACGTGCTTCTTCTATTTCTTGAAGTTTGTGCCGTTAAGCACGGGAATATTGTTCATGTTGGCAGAAATTGATGACACTTTAAGAAAGAAAACAAAATAAAATGCTCACAATCAATTAAGAAGTCAAAATAGAAAAATTTTATAAAGGGGGCAATTACAAGATACCTAGCACAACATTATTATTCAGTCTTTGGACAAAATTAATAATTTATAAGTGGTACTCTTGGTCATAGTAAAAATATGGAAACTAAAAACGACCTAACAATGTGCCTTTCTTTGGACTGATGCATTGTCAACATGTTATGTCAAATGCTTTACATAATTTAATACTACCCATCATGCCAAAATAACCTTCCTTTGGGCCGATTATTGTGCAGCGATGTTTTAATAATTTACTTACTATCTGGCCAAAATAACCTTCCTTTTGGCCAATTATTTCGCATAGATATGTAATTAAATTACCAGTCATTTATCCAAAATAATCTTCCTTTAGGCTGATTATTCCGCATAAATGAACCATGCATTGTCATTCTAAATTAATAAATTTTACCTAATAGAGGTTACTTTTGCAACATATTGGTTCAATCTATTTAATTCAAAATGATAAGCACCTAAAATTTAGATAAAATTTAGGTAATTTAATTATGATAAAATGGACAATTAATGAACCCCAAATTTTAACTTCAATTAAATATTACGGAATGATGACCTTAGTCCGTAATAATATAATATAATAGTGGAAGACTTTATGATCCCACTGTTAAATTAAATTTTATACTTTATATTATATTTTAAATAAAATATGATCCCACTGTTAAATTAAATCCAATCAACTTAAACCAAAGATAGCGTTGCATGCTCTAGAATATCATAAATCTTTTATTTATTATTAAATGAATGTTTATAGTGCCAGAGACTCAATATAATAGCTTGCTATTAAGGCTTTGGAACACCACCCACACATTGCACCTCTACAAGGACATGGTGCATATGGTAATTAAATTACCTTGGAAGACCAACAACGGTAACTTGCTACTGTGGTTTTCAAGTCAAGCGCCGCCTACGTTAAAAACAAAACACTGCTAGTATTGAAATAGTGCAAACGTTGAAGAGGGGGGTTGCAGTTTCTCTAGCCCGTGAGAAACTGACGTTTGAAACGATGCAAGCGTTCTCTGACGCTTGACAGAAACTGTGCAAGCGTTAGAGAAACGTTCTGATGTATGTAGAATAGTCCTCCCTAACCTCTGATGGGTCATAGATTCGAGGACCCGAATAAAAAACGGGTCTGTAAAAATTGTATACGAGATTTAACATATATCGCAGTGATATTTTATCATTGTTGAGTCAAACAATTCATTTCTAAACTGAATGAAACAATTTTTCGACAATAATACTTGTTTTCTAATTCATCACAGACTAAGATAATTAAGAGATCAAAATTACTTTTACCCATAAAAATTTCAATCTCAGTCGATTATAAAGAAGAAAATAATAAACCATAACCTAAAACAAATGAAACTGAAACGATAAATCTACAATTCATTGTTTTTACTACCATGCATATATGGAACCGAGTAAAAACAAGAAATTGAATATCATGTTGAAACAATCTACGTAAAGTGCTCTGATACCACTTATTAAAAAATTTAATCTTATGATTAATATAATCCGATTTCTAAACATTTAATCATCCAGAATCACATGCAAATAGAATCAACAATGATATATATATAAATAAGAACACTAACCTTGATCTATTGCACAGCGGAAGCGTAAACAACAATGTTTGATAGATTTGTGTTCTTCCAAGTCAAGATCCAAATATCGAATGAATTCTCCTTATGGAACAAAGAAAACTAACAATAATCTTTTCAAAGAAAATGTCAAGAGATGATCTGACTTGGGGACCACAACCCTATTTATAGTCAATTTTGGCTTACGGGTCATTGTGGGCCCATTAACCACAATGACTCGTAATGGGCTTCTACACATCAGGCCCATACAAATAATTAATTAATATTTCTGTAGGCCCAATGATTTTACTAAAGTTAGATCACATTTTATTAGGCCTACAATCAAGATAGAAATCTATGTACATATATTTATACACGTGGCCCATAAAATTCTAACAACTGGTAGTTGGTAGTTGATGTAATTATTCTACCACTTAAAGATTTTTACCGATGTAAAGTTAGGGTGATAATAAGTACAAAAAGCTCTTTAATTGCTTTGTAATGTTGTCATGTCCACAATGCTTTAGTGAGGGAGAGATGAAGAGGTTAACTTCGGATTCGGCCTGATCAAGTTTAAAGTCCGCTCAGACAAATCGAGTTTTATTAAATATATTTTTAAAAAATAAAAATGACCATTTTTTAATTTTAAATTTTGGGCCCAATTGAATTTGGATAGCCTAAATTCAAAGTTGCGAATATTGTACCGGATTTGATACTATATTATAATCTGGTACGATATTGTATCGGTATCCGTCAATATTGAGTACTGTTTCGAGTAATTTTTTAAATTTATGAAATAGTCCCTTAATTTTTAAAAAAATTACAAAATAGTTCATTGATATATTGTACAGTTGTAGTGTATATTTTATAATTTAAATCAACTGTCTTCAAAAATCATAATAATAAATAATAATCACAATTAATATGAAATAAATAATTTAAAAATATTTCGCATATAAATAATAACCACAATTGATATAAAAAAGACAATCATCATCTTATAAATATAAAATGAAGAATAATACAAAATATTTAGAATATTACAATAACATAATTTCATCATATAATAAATAATAATTACATCAAAACATCCAATAAAAATAACAATAATTATCTTTAACTCTCAAACTATTACAATTTATAACAAGAGTTCGTGATGACGAAACAATCAAGCAGAAGTTGAACCTGAAATAAAAATATTTACAGTTACATTACATATATAGAATTTAACATATACATCAAATATAAGTAAAATTAAAAGAAGAAGAAAAATAAAAACTTGGGACGAAATTCAATTATCTATGGGAGAATACCTGTTATAACTGAACTGACTCCAATTATTATTTAATACAAAATCTTCATCATTGAGAAGAGTTTCATCATTATTATTTTTTAAATTTAATGCACAAATAACATGTCAATGTTTTCTCATCCAAGATTATCTTCCAAGTTATTAATATCTGTCGAATTCGATTCCTCAAAAACCCAATCTACCAGACGATCAATATTATCAATAGAAATTGGATAAGTTGAATCACTTGTGCTATTAAGAGTCTAAAACTCAAAATTTTAATATAAGTTTTTGGTTAATATTTATGTGTTTTGTCTTTTATTTATTTATTGTCTTTTGATAATAGATACTCTTTTACTTATCTTTTTTTAACCAAAGTTAGAATTTAATTATACTAAATAAAGATATCATATTTAGTTCTAAAGTTTTTAAATTGAAAAATTAAGTTCAACTTATTTTAAGTTAATTTCTCTCTTTAATCGTTGTATATGTATGATCTATTAGATTCCAAATATATTAGTGATAAATATAAATTATAACCAATATATAAAATAATTTTTTAGTTTTATCAACTAAATAATTACAATTAAAAATTAAAATTGATATTTAATAATATATTATAATCACTCAATTATTAATAATACTAAAGTGATTTGACTAATAATACTATAAGTGATCTGACCAATATATAATTATGCATGATTATGTTGCATAATTTAATATTTTCTTTATTAATGTTCCAAGTAAAAGTAGAGTACGTAATTAATGTTTAAGTTATATAAAATTCAATCCTGTTTGCTCTTAAAAATTAATAATTAAAGTATGATTGATATTTCAAAAACTAATTTGTCAATTCTCAATCTAATCTTCCTTGAAAATCCATAATTAGGTACGACTTGAAAATGATAAAATATTCTTCTTAATTACTTTGGTTTAACTAATTAATTAATAATATACTCAACTATTTTCATACATGTCAAATCTTATTTATTTACTTTAGATAAGAAACAAACAAACCCTAATAGATAAAAGAAAATTTGAGAACGATTAGAGAGATAAAGAGTCCTGTGTGTGAGAAAGATATATTTTAAACAAAATTATGTGTTTGTATATATTATATAATCCAATCCAAAGCCTAATTTTTCAATTAATTTAAGCTGAACCCATAACCTTTTGACATTCCTAATTAATTGTCACCTTTTTGTTACCAATTTGACATCGCAATTGAGGAAAAAATAAAACAAAAATGACGAGGATAAAAATAAAACAAAAGGGCTACTAAATCAAAGATGAAAAAGAAGAGCATTGCATTAGGCCCCGATTTGTACATAAGCGTATCAAGTCGGAGGATATGTGAACAATAGGTAATAAAAAGCTCCAGCAAAGATAACTAGACCTAGTTAAGTGGATAAAACGTGTAATTTGGATTCTAGCCAATGTGAAAAATTTCACATCTTTATCCTCCTTATTTGGATCTATGTATCCCAAAGGACTTGCACCAATAAGATAACCATTTCCTCAAAACTTTTTAAGCAAGAGCATCATATATCTATCGCCTGTAGAACAAGGGGGCGACTGAAGCGTAATATTGAGCAATTGAGCTGCCAAAAGGATCCCATTTGGTTCAGTTCAATGTGATGTTCTATTTCTGTGTACCCAAACCAAGTTGCAACATCCTAAACGTTTAAGTTGGGTTGTGTCCGGATTTGGGAATCTAACAAGCCAAAAATTTCACATATCCAAAATTTCAAAAGCTAAAGACTGCATAGACTCAGTCTCCAATTATGAAGTCAATGCCTCCTACAGCTCATCAGGCAATCCGCTTTTTTTCTTTTTCTTTTTGTTAACAGGAAATCAACTAGAGAGCTCTTCGCCAGCACTTACCTCCAAAGCCTACTTATGAAGCCTTTCTTGTCTTTTTTCATCCTATTCTCCAGAGATGGGAAATCAATATAGTTATAGGCAAGGTCGAGAACAATAGGGTTTCTAGTTATAGCTTGACAGGCAGGAGGGAAGCCTTCAATATGTGGAAGAACCTTCGCATTTGAAATGCTAACAGCAGGCTCATACACATCGAGTTTCTCGAGAAGGAATTTCTCCACCTTACAATTTCAAAACAATATTTCAATCAGGGTTAGTGATAAATGCTCAGGATTTTTCAACATTGAGCAAAATAAGCTGCTTAGTGGATATGCCAAAGAAACGAATAACTGACAAATCAGATATATATCTTGAGATTTAACCATGGAAAATTACTCTATTTTTACAGAGGCGCAAATCATTATATGTGGTCAGTTCTTTATTTGCAATCTAGGTTTAGTATGTCAATGTATTCATGGTGATTGTTAGTATAACTAGGAAGATATAATTAGGAACAGAAGTTCTATCCTATGGTCCATCCTTTGCCGTCATTATTAGAGTTATCACCAGTTTGATATCTTCTTCTTAAGGAGAACAAGAGGAAAAAAACAACACAAGAATGACATACCTTCTTCTCACTTCCACTCAATGAAATTGCAGAAACTTTCTTAGAGAGTGCCTCTGGAGCTTTCACCTCCTCCATAATCCCAATCGCATGCTCTATGCAACTGTTAGATCTGCACTCGTTGTATAAGGTCTTCAACTCTTTGATGATCGACTGTTCAAGAAGCATAAAAAATATAAAACAATTAATCCAAACGAAAACATATCATCCTTAATTTCTAACACGCCCTAAAGCATCAACAGGTAAATTTCCTCCATGATTTCATCAGATAAATCATAAACGAGTGACTTTCATAAAATGTAACTTGTAAACAGTTATTGGTCTTCTCCAGGCTAAATCACCTCGTCAGAGACATTCACACTCTGAAATTTCTGCAAGGCATTTTCAGCAAGAGATCGAGCTCGGCAGTACAATGCATATGCTTCTGTTCTCTTTCCAGCTAAACTATATGACTTCGCCAAGTAGAAAGACCTGACACATTGGTACTTGCATTACATTAAGATACAAATTAACATTTTAGAGAAATTAGGTTAGTCTTCCAAAACCAGCCTCCAGTGAAATCCCAACTCTAAATGAAAAAGGTTGCAGAACTAGATGATGGTGAAGGCTTAAGCACAGAGGAAAGATAAAATGGCCAGTCACTATTGAACCATGGAAATGCAAGTTGTAGCCAACTTCAAAATAGGAGGCCTTTTATGCTTAAATAAGAGGCAATGAATAAAAATTTTAAAAAAACTTCAAACCAGAGACAGAAATTACTTACTTTTAAGTAACTTGTTAAAACAAGTAGAGGATCTTACCTTTGGGCCTGGAATGTCAAACTTCGTCGTGTACAGTCTTCAGCTAATGCCAGTTCTTCTGGTTTTGTTTCTCGCCCAGAACTCAATAAATCAGAAAGATCGGCAGTATTCTGTGAAATATGTCATGCGAATAAAGTTTTCAGTAAAAATTTGAGTCAATCCTAATACAGGAAGTGCCTGCTAAAATTTCAGTTTCAAGAATACATCATTGACCTGTAATAATAGATCGTATAAGCGAACAAGTTCTTCAGGTTTGGTAGCTTTCTCCATTTTGTCCTCACGGCGCCTAGCAAATTTACTTTTTGCAATGCTAACCAACAATTGATTACGTTCCATGGTTCGCTGTACTAATACAGTACTGACAGCTTTATCAAGGCCATACAATTCGTCTTTGACATCATCGGCATTACCTGCACTAACCTACAAAGTTTGATATGTCAAGAATCTGTTTGAAAAACAATAAAAGAAATAGCAAACACAAAGGCTACAAAAGGACAATTGGCTAACCTAATAAATGCTACCAAAGGAACAAATCGACAAAGCACTAGAGTAAAAGTTGAAAAGAAATAAAGTGAACTGTATGAAGAAAAAAACAGTATGAAATCACTAGGCAGCATTCCATACCATGTCACTGCGGATGCAGCTCCTTGCTTCATGATAAGCAGCAAAAACTTTGTCAAAGATGGTTAATTTTTTCTCAGCTTGTAGTGTATCCGATGCAGGGCCATGCAAATCCTTCTCCAAGTCTTGTGCTGAAGATGAACCACAAGAGAACCAAGATATGACTCCAATTGGATCAGACAATAATTTAGTGTATACATCAGTAAATAGTATTTGTACAACTGATAATTTGGCCATGAAAAGAAAGTCAAACAACCTCATATCTTGTACACAAAAGAAAATGTTAAATCTAAAGTTGCAGAAAAATGTCAGCACATGATCTTTTAAGTAAAACGTGAATTAACAAACTGATCAGTGAACTTCATTAAAATTTACCTTTTACCTTAAGTAAAGAATATGTTATGGAAATTCAATGGAAATTCAATTAATCACGGAAAGGTTCCATGGATAGAGATTCTGTTTGGTAGTATTTTATCTTCATATCTATTTAGAGACTGAAATTAGTAACAGACCTTTTAAAATGGCCACTCTAGTCTTTGCATTGGATATTGGAAATCTATGTCCAAGCCAGTGAAACTCTGTCAAGGATGCTGCCTGTTGAGATCTTGCCTCAGCCATAGCAGCCTGTAAACCAACATAATGATGAGAATCAGAAGTTGGATAGAAGATTTTGGCTTCAGTGAAAATTATAACAAGTATTTTCACAATCAATGGTCACTTCGTATTTTCAGAAGCAGTGGTCACTTCAATTTACAGAATCCATCATTGTAAAGTTTTAATAGGATACAAAGCTCAATCATTTATGAGCTACAGTTCAGTCAGAAATATATAAGCTTTGTCAAATCGATGGTGGGATTCCAAGATCAAAGGAACGTAATTTATTTAAAGAAATCAAAGTCAGAAAAGGAGTATAACCAAAGATACTGCACCACTTTACAAGCGACACAATTTAACATGTACAATTTCAAGTTGAAGCTAAGCAATCTCACCTCAAACTTAACTTTGAATAGGTCCGATGCAGGACCTTCCATTTCACCAATTTGTAGGAGGTCAGAAGTTTGCAAGTTTGACTCTCCTATTTTGTGCCGGCAATATCGAATACTAGGCTCTAGCTCCTCAACACGACCACGACACAAGACTTGATTCTCCAAATCTCCATACTTCCCAAGTTCCTCATAAACAGCTCTTCAGAGAAAAAAAAAATAGCAAGTTGGTCAAGCACATTCCTTTGTAATTTGACTAAATTAGGATAAATGGCAAGTATGACCAGTGCTATTGATTCTGGAATATTTAGAACAAAATATATTTCAAAGAAATCATAAAACAATTTCAAAGGATGTGCTAGAACAAAATAAGCTTTAATGTCATTATAATATCCAAACCAAAATCAAGTACTAGCAAGATTATCTCTCCGGTTTCCAGACAGAGTACTTAGTGCAGCAGTAGGCACCACTGCCTGAAAATATTTTCCATAAAACAGAAAGATAAAAGATCAGAATTCGATGTAGGATAATGCTTAGAGTACAGTGGGTAATTCGATTATCAAACTTCACATCCAATTTCTCTCATATCAATTGTCAAAGCATCATCTAGTTGGCTATACGAAGAAGATAAAATCTTGTATAATGTCTCGTATATGAAAACCGTCCAAAGAACTAGCTAAAGCAGTTCTAGAATAGTCTAATTAAACTATTGACAGATTCAGCAAGAAAAAAATTAAAAGAATAATCATACAGGACAGCCACCAACTATTTGATAAAACACATGCAAGCTGTAGTTCATCAACTTATGAATAACGAGGTCTAGGAATCACTAGGTTAACACAAACTAAAAATCATCCTAAAAGATTATGGACAAACAAAATTATTTGTCTCATACCTAGAAATCACTTGTATGGTTTTAGGAGTCACTCCTAAATCAAAAAACAAATTTTATAATGAAAGAATGGTAACTCTGGAGCTGAAAATTCAGAAATTCTAAAACAGAACACACTCTACGCCCTCCTGCTATCCTTAAACTAAATGCACAAACATATAGAATTTTGCATTTGATCCCAGTAAAGCAAAGAGTCAAACTTTATTTTTCACCCTAATTGAAAACCTCAAATAAATCTGCTTTTATAATTTGAACAATAAGAAAAAAAATTAGAATGAACTCATAAAAATAAAACCAACTAGTACAGAACATAACCCTAAACTAATTCTAGTTCTCCTTCAAATAACTAACAACCAGAATGTAATGATGCACCTGGCACTAATGAAATTCTTCAAGGCAGTGTCCCAATTTCGATCCTGTTCAAACAACAGAGTCGCATTCATATAGGAGGCATAGGCCTGCAAATTGGAAATCAAATGAAAAGGGTGGTCATGCTGGAATAATTGTGACAGAAAGAAACATTGTACGAAATACCTACAACTTGTTAGTAAAAATCAGAACCAAGTTTAAGGCTTGGAATAATAAAGAAAATGTAAAACAAGACTACGAAAAGCTGTAGTTACAACTAAAATATATAATAATCAATTTCTCCTACATGAGATCTGTTGATAAAAGATGAGAGCTTTTTTTTTTTTTTCCCTGCATGAAGTAAGGTTTACTCTCACAAGCAAAACTTGCCAACCCTGTGAAGAACACATCATATTATAGATTAATCAGTTCCTCGAATATAAAAATGACAATATATGTCCCATTTCCAAAGTGGAAGTATTCTGTGCAATCTATCACCATATCAAGCTTTTTAATCATCCCAAAGTCTAGGAAATCTAATAGAAAGTCTAAAGAATTACTAGCAACACCATTCTTGGTATATCATGTTATAGATATTTTTTTTTCACGCAAGAAGCCGACATAACAGCAACATTAAAGACAAGCATTACCAAAACCATAACACAAGCAGATAAGCAAGGAAATACTTCCCTCAAGCACAAGAGCATCAGCATAGAACCTACCGTTTTACAGAATTTCAACATAAAAAAGTCCAATTAACACTCAATCTTGAACCACTATCCAATAAAAATTTATCAAGGGTACCAAATCATATACTGATGAGTATAAACAAAGTTAAACCTCAGCTTCCAAAGAAGTTCTGGAATCTCCCTTGGCAGCACATAATCGCGAAAACAGATTGGCCCATGTCACTGCCTTCCTCAGTCTTCCAATCAAATAGATGCGTTGACGTGCGTTGGGACCATCTGGAAGTTGCCGTTTCTCCATGGCATGGCTCCAAGCTCTCTCAGACATATAAAGAACCGCGTGCAAAAACCTACATTACTTTCAAATACCAAAATTAAAAAAGGAACTGCTTTTCATCTTAGTTTTCACAGATCTAAATGTGTTGGGCAATATACCTACCACCATCAGTGACTACACTAAAACAACTGCATTATAATACCTGACGTCGGTAACGGTAGCTTCGGTAATGGGTCGACGAGTATATTTGCCACGACCATGAGTGAACTTGAGTGACTTATACAGCCTCCTCAGCCTAGCACTACAATACTTCCGATAACGAGTGTAATCCCCATGTCGCAACCCATGCTGCATCTGAGCAGATTTGAGCATTTGCAACACTAATAAAATCCAACATAGAACAAATCATATCAATTGAATAAAGGAAATCGCATGGGTGATTCGGAAATTAATAATGATTACCGTTGATGGAGAATCGAGGACTGATCTGATCGAATTTTAGAGCGTCGACTTCCATGGCAGCAGATTCCATATCTTTATCCATCGCTGACAAGACAGAAAATTGCTACCGGAAATTGATCTCTACACCGATATAGAGTAGCAAGAATTGAGGGATAGGGTTTTGTTACAGAAAAACAACAGAATGAATAAGAATCCGGTAGAATCGAAAGGTGGGGACGCTGGAAGTGACATTAATTTTTAGTTTTTATATATTTTTAGTATTAATTCCATAAATTTATAGAGGATAACAAAGATAATAATTAGCAATAAAATATAATCACCAATAGTTAATAAATTTATAGGATTGATGGAGCAGTGGTGTGGAAGGAATGTTTATGAGGGGCAACCAACAAGGCAAACCCTAGTTAGAGGGCTCGGGAAATATCAGATATGTGCTTGGAAACAGATTATTTATCGCATATTACGGAAAACAAAGCAAGATTGGAGTGTAAGTTACACATATACTAGCTGAGATAAGCCTTTTATTTCTACGGGCACAAAATCTCAAGGCTTTCCTCTTAAGAACGTACACCTCCAATCTCTCCCCGTTTTAATAATCTCAAAGAGGATCTACGGTCTAAGAGTTTATGATATATAGAATTTTTATGAAGAGGCAAATATAAAACATATTAATCTTTCTATATGACAAGCTATGTTATTCAAGAATTAAACTTTTAAGAGAGCGAAAACTTAGAAGCTATGGGATAGAAAACACTCAAACTTTCGTTTGTGAAAACAAGTTCTTAATACAACCTACTTTGTTTACAACGAAAGAGAAATCTTGTTTTTATAAATTAAGTGAGAGAATAAAGACCAATAACTTTAGGGAAAAGATTTCCTCGATACAATCATTCACATAATTTTAAAAAACAAATAATAAAAAGTGAAAAACACACGAGTCTCAAATATTCTTAAGGTATAAGAAAGAATCTTTAAAAAGGATGTGGACTTTAAAGATTTTTTTTACAAAATAAGAACGAATAACTTAAAGAGGAGCGGAGAGAGTGTATGTGTCACCACTATCATTGTCAGAATCAACTGTCAGCTCCGTGTCATTGTCAAGTTGTTCCATGGTGTAAATGAATTAGGCAATGTCTGTCTCAATCCAAGTTGAGGGCTATAGGCTTGGATCATTTTGAAATGGGCTAAAGAAATCGAGTGGGCATACTAGAAGGCCTGGATGGTGCGGTACTTTCTTTGGGAGGATATGGTAGCTCTTGAGCCATTATATTAAACCCAGTACAGTTAAACTGATTTATTAAGTCCAATATCCAACAAGAGAAGAGATAGGCTCTGGAATAGTATAATCACTTAAATAGGTACCTAGAGAAGTACATGTTGGAGATGGGATTGTCTGAGGATGCTAATTGAGGTGATTCAGGAAGGAATGCAATTTTGTCATCCATTGAGTATGATTGATAGGGCATTCAACAGTAATACGCCAATATTGAACATGATTTAATGTGCAAAGATAACTAGATGTGGTTAAGTAGTAAAGGTGAAGGATGATGAAGATTGAATAAGCCTTGTGATCTATCCAAGGAGTATCCCATAACTGGTATTGAGTCAGAGTTGAGACATTTGAATATGTCATTTTGACAGAGGTTGGAACCATTCGAGGAAAGTGCAAAGGAGAGATTTGGCATTAGTAGATTCAGAGAGATGTCTGTAGACATAAAGATGGGAAAGAGAAATTGGACAAGCATATTGGGCAGATAAGGCCTACAGATGCGATAATGTTGGTTCAGAAAGAATATCATAAAGATGATACAAGACATGATATGGTGTTGTAGAATTAAAATGGGAAGAATAAGGAGGAATATTAAGATTGATAAGGGTTGGATGAAGATGATAGAACAGACTCTGATGCAAAAGAGAAAAACCCTCTTCTAAGGTATTTGGGGGGTTAGGAGATTGAGGAGGCATTTTGAGGGAATTCCATGATTGGAAGGAGGTAGAGAGAAAAAGAGAGATTAACTTCTTTGGTAGGTCGAGAGAGAAAGTCGGCAAGGATATTGTGATGGCTTTTAATACGGCAGATGGTGAATTTATAACATGAGAGAATTGTTGGATCCCCCCTTTCGGAGCCCAATATCGAAGTCATGAGAACGTGAGCCTAATACCCTGTAGTTTCCGGAGCCTAACAATCCAGAGTCACAAAGCATGAGCAGGCTTCCTTGTGAGGTTATTTCAATAACTCCTCATTAGCCATCGTCCCATTAGGCTGATGTGCCCACACCAGTTAAACACCAAAATACAATTTCTCTTCTTCAAAACAATTGTAGCTCTCTGTCTCTTGTTTATTTTGAAACAAGAACTACCTAATTCGAAGCTCTATAGCTCAAGATATGCCTAAAAATCCAAATACGCTCATAACTCGGTTATGCTCTTCCAACCAATCCCTCATATTCTTTACATCAATATTTTTCAAATCTACATCAAAAGTTACCAATTTTCAACGAGAGGTAGCAAAATGTATTAGGAATCTATTCCTTCAAGAATCATTTCATTTGGAGGTCAAGTGATGAAGTTATGGTCAAAAGAATCAAGTATGTTTATGTCCTCAATCATATTGTAGCTCTCTTGGGAGAATTAGCATAGCTTTCTCT
>JAJMLV010000003.1:51820481-51832569 GCA_027123465.1 Erythroxylum coca
ATTAATTTTCAATATTATAAACTAATTTCTTATACTATTGATATCTTAATTATAATAATAAATTACCTAATTAATTTAATTTTTATCCATTTAATTTTTTTACTAGTTAGAGGTAAGGTTGTGTACTATTGGATCTCCCCAAACCCTGCGTCTCAGCGAAATTTTTACTGGGTGTTATTGTTGTCGTTGTTATCTATTAAATTATATTTAATAACAAAAAATTAATAATATTAAGGTAAGCAATGACCTTCTCTTTATCTTTTATGATTGATAATTATTAAACTTTCTAATGACAATTAGAATGAACATGTAATTCATAAAGAAAGAAGGAGGCTACACTAAACAAAAACAACAAAATGATAGAAGTGCAATTTAACATAAAGATGAAAACTTGGTCATTAATTGGCCATAAGGTGGTCCACCATTTTGTTCCTATTTATCCCTCTCCCAATCTCTCCAAAACATAATGCAATATTAGAGTAATAAAAATCACCTGAAAACATAAAGAGAAAAAGAACATCTCATTAAATTTTTACTTATTTAATACTTATTAATAAATATAATTAAATTTAAAATATCTTCAAAAAATATAATTTCAAATAAAGTTTGATTTAATAGTTAAAATATAGTTAAAATAAATATTAATTTATAAATAAAATTTATTTTAAAATTATTTATTTTAACAAAATACATTTATTTAAAATAAATTTCTTTGATTGAAAGTGATTTATCTTTAAGTTTTATTTAATATGTAATTATTATTAATGATAAAAATATAACTACATTAACTTTAACAACCAAACAAAATTTTGTTTTATTTGAAAGAAAAGCAGAAACTGAAAATAAAAATAAAAATTAAAAATCACAACAGAAAAACAAAAGTGGAACCAAATGACCCTTGTTTTTTATTTTCTTATTGGTTTCCACATTAAAAAGTTATCCCCCATCCTTAAGCCTTTCAAATATATGTGCTAATGCAGGCCTTGCAAACATGTTGTCTAGATGGTATAATTCCAATGCTCGAGGTAGTTTTCACCTTCTAACAATTCGACTCCACGATTGTAACGATAACCTTTTTTATTGAATGAAGTAGTGGTTTAGGTTTTTATGTTGTTTTGCTATTACTTATGTTGCATATCTTTATCTTCTATTATTTAACTTAATATAGTTGTGAATACGAACAAAAAATGCACATAAAACAAACTAAACAAAAAGGATTAGTGATGCAAAAACACTTAATAATTAACCTTAGAGAACCCATGAACAAGATTGAATCTTAAAAAAATCTAAATCATATTTAAAGAGAGCTGGACTACTAATTATAAAGAATTAAGAACCAAGTTCATAAATTAATTTAAATTCTACATTAAAGAATTCTTTGATAAGTTCAAAAGTTTAATTGAGAATAAGGAATAAAATCACTCACTTTTCTCAATATTGGAAGTCTCAAGAACTATTTAAAACACTAGAGATATAATATATAATTAAGTTTTTTGATAATATAGATGTGTTAGAACATGATCATTTCTCAAACCATGTTTGAAACTAAAATTTTGAGACTAAAGGAAACAAGCTTTGATCCACCCGTGTATATGATCATTTCTTTACAAATTGATTCTCAAGGTATGTACTCATGTCTAGTGAGGGATAAGGGTTAACATATGCTCATATGTGCAGCTATGCCTAGGCAAAGATGGATCTTCTGCATCCGCATCTTCTCCAACATTAACTTAGATCATGTTAATTATTACTTGGCCTTCCATTGTGTCCAATAAGCTTCTTAAAATAGTTTTTGATGCACTTTTTGAAACTTGATCTATATATATGTCTTGGATTAACTCATTCAAAGCCTTTTTGAACTTCTTATTTCTATCTCTTAGAGTTGGTCATCTAGGCACACACAATGGATCTTTTGTTTGATTTATGCTTATAATAGTTAGTGACCTCCTCTTCTAGAGAGAAAGAGAAGCATAAAGTTAAATATAATGATGAAGTCACTATAAATAAACCCACCAAGCACATTCCTTTAGTTCCTATTGCTTATATCATTGCATGTTATCCTCCAACCACCTACCTATTAATTTGTGGTAGAACAAATAATATCTCTCCTTCCTTCCATTATGTTTTTTTAGGAAGATGAGATATTCTAACCTTAATGGAATGTCAAGAATGTCAACTCCATGTTAGACAAATTTAAGGTTGGTTTTGAGGTGGTTTAGTAAGTTGTCAACCATATCGATAGGTTAAGCCTACGAGATAATGATGTCAAATTTCTCCTCTCTTACTTTGAGAGATATCTAACTTGAGTAAATTTTTTAACATATTTGTTTTCTCCATATAGACTTAAATATATCTAGTTTATACAATATTGTATAGGCTATATCATTTATCATAGGGTTTATGACAAGTTGCACATGGTAATCGAAGAGAATAATAAAGTAAAGAATGCTTTCTTTCACTTCTGCTAGGACTATGAAATATCTAAGACAAAAGGGAGATGATGGGGAAGGGATTTTATAATCATTGTGTGAGGTAGAGAAAGATATTGTAAAGTTAAAATAGGAGAATATAGACTTGAAGAAAGATAATGCAAGTTTGTAAGAAAAAAGTTTAAAGAACCAAAAGCTAAATTTTGAGGGTACTGAATTCAAAATTGATGTAATTGGGTGTTATTATAGGACCAAATTCTTTGAGAATTGGAATTGTGAGAATCTCATCAACGCCACCTTAATAGCTTTTAATTTTATAAGAAATTTCTCAAGAGTATCCAAACATGTCCTTTGATGACTTATAAATTATTGATGCTCTGGCTTGAGCCTATGTAGATTGAAAATTTTGATGAGTTTGTGGAATGGATAAGCCTAAAATAATAAGTCCTATAAGCAATAACTCTCTAAGTGCGAATGAAACCTAAAATTTCCTTTTAACTTGTTTTCTAAATGAACTTTCTCCAAGGGTGTATTTATAAGGATAGTTTATACTTTTAATTCCCTTCAAAATAATTTGAATGATTTGCTCTTTATCGCATTTCTTCTTTTTATATTGCTTACTTGTTTCTTTTCCTTTTAGTATAATTACAATTTTTTCCTTGTACTATACTCAATTTCCTAATCAAATCTCTCAACTATTTTTTTTAGTTAAGTCCTTTAATAGTAGTGATTTTCCTAATCAAATACTTTTTGTTAATGGGATTTCCTAATTTAATCCCTCAGCTATTTTTTTAGATAAGTGCTCCAATTGTAGTGATTTTCCTAATCAAATACTTTTTGTTAATGGACATACATAAGCAATATGTCACATCAATATAATGCTAATATAGTAATCATATAGGAGAGATATTAGTATGCTACATTAGCAAATGTGTCACATATAATAATATATGTCACCCACTTTTATCTGCTACATTAGCAAATGTGTCACATATAATAATATATGCCCTACTTTTATATGGATGTCATGTCACCATAATGTGATGTGTCTTTTATATAAATATCACGTCAAAATTTTATGTTAATATATTAATAGTACATTTGATGTTAATATATAGATACTATAATTTATACTAAATCTCATATGTCTCTATTAAAAATCCTTTTACCTTAGCATGAAATACTTTGATTTGTAAATTATTAATAGTAAGAGGGTTTAATTGAAAAATCATCAAAATTGGTCTAGTTATATATTCTTATCATGTTATATGATTCCAAATATTAGAGGTGTCCTTAAAATAACTTTAATTATTGATCAATCATATAATAGAAAATTATTGCTATATTGGTACATGTAAATTGTTTATTAACTTATCATAAAACTATAAGAAATTTTATTACCTTAATATTATTCACAAAATAAAAACTCAGTAATATCCAAAAATGAGTTTTTGAATTTTGTACATTGAAATCTCTAAAATTAGTTTACAAGGATTTGAACTTTGTAATCTTTTTAAATTTTGTTTATACTATCACATCCTTTTAAACTTATTTATAATTACGTAAAATAGTTTTAATAATTCTTCCTTTTAAACTCTTTTATAATTGCATAAAATAGTTTTAATAATTCTTAGTCATTTAGAAACTTAACTTTTTGTTATCAAATATCATTTCTATTGCATCAATGTGATAATGGCTTGAACTCTTGTTAAGTATATATGAATGTAATGAATTGGATGTGCATACTTTTTAGGCTATTTGAAAACTAAAGAATGAGTACCCTAGTATAATGAATGATTATAACAATTTCATAAATCAAAATCATAAAGCAATGAAAGTAATTATCAAAGAGAGTAGGCAAGCGAAAAAACTAATTTCTAGTGATTCAATTAAATAACCCTTAGTATATGTCCACTTCTAAGTGCTACTAAAAAATTCATTATTATCTTCTTCAATAGGTGAAGAGATGCCTTATATGTATATGTGCTTCATTGGATAAAGAGGAATTTTACATGGTTTCTTTTTCTTTGAGTTAAAAGAAATATTTTACTTTTCTTCTATGTCACAATTGAAAAAGGATCCTAAACAATTCAAATGCTCTCTCAATTGATATCTCACTTACTCAAATATAATTCAAGAATTCTTTTTTTGATCATACAACTTAATAAGGATTTATATCATGATCTCATGCACATAAATATAACAAAACTCTTTTATTTGCTTCTCAAGACTCCCTTTAATGTTGAAGATTCTCTCATAACTCCTATATAGTCTATTTATACCCAAAATCACTCAAAGAAGTTGTTACATCGGCTAGTTTCTAGGCACAATATGTTATTTAACATTATACCTTTGACTAACCATTGTCATGTCCCCCAATCAGATATTTGAATCTCCTCCCCCATTTTATCTAAAATGCATCCTATGTTTGACTAACCAAATGAATAATGAATTTAACTAGTTAATAACAAAATTGATATATAATTTTCAATCATTGAATAGGCTTACATACAATGCCAAACAATACCTATCATTGTTCTTTCAAAAATTTAAAACATAACTTATTTGATAAAAATTTGACTAAATGGTTTTCTTTAAATTAAACAAAATTCCTCTTGATTTTTAAAAAATATTAATGCAGTAATCCTTATATGTAAAAGAAAATTAAATAATTTAACTTCTAAATATTATGACCAAAGTAATGTTACAAGAAAGATTATGATGATTGAATTATAAGTGAAGTGTTTAATTCTTCTCAACTTAATTCTCATTTTAATTTTCAACAAGCTTACTGGAACTGTATATATGCTTGATATGATAATTTTATGAATAAATAAAATGAAACATACAGAACAATACTAGAGAAATTGCACAAGTAAATGCATATGTCATTCCTCCAATATAGCTTAAAGACTATCTTTTTATTACCTAACCTAATAAAGGAGTGACTAACTAAAGGAAGATAAATAATTATTTATAAAATAACAAATTTGTAATGGTTAAGATTAAAAAAGCTAATGAATAAACTTGATCAAATAAGGTTTTTCTTAATGATCAATTTAGATCTTTAAATTGGTAAGATTTCTTAAGTTACAATTATATTCTCTCTCAAGCAATACAATCCCTATTCCTAAATTAAACTGACCAAAATTTCTTTCTAATCAAAATAACCTAAGAATGCATTAATTTGCTTATGAATTCTCATAATAGGTTTCACCTTAACCTAGAAAGATCATGTAGTTCTCTCTCGAGTTACCCCTTCAACCCTTATTATTCATATTGTGATCTAGACATAAATCGTCTCGCAATCTTAATAAATAAATCCAAAAATTACATCTTTAACTTTTGAATAAATCTCTATAAGATTAAAAAATTATTAAATCGAAGCATCAAATCAAAACATCAAATAATAGGGTCCACGTACCTAGATCTATATCCTAATTAGTTCGTGATAAAAAAACAAAAAACCACACAAAAATGATGAAAGAACAAAGGAAAAAAATCCTCATGGTTCTTAAATCTTTTAAATTCTTATTGAATCTGATGGATTATTTCTTTTGCAAATGCTATATTTCTCTTAATGTCCAACTCCTTAAGTTAGTTCCTCAGCAATTCTTTTACACCAAAACTGATTTGTCAAGAAGCTCTCTTGTGTTTTTAATTGCCTCTCTTTTAAACTTATGAAGCCCAAATTTTCTACCTAATATGACTCAAACACGAGACCATATTGGGCGCTGAGTTGTTTTACCCACCTGTTTAAATTTTTTAGGTAAAAATCACCACTAAGACAAGGATGAACATGGGTTTGTGTCACAACTGTGTTAGCAAACTTCTTAGGAAAATCAACAAAACTTACATATGCCTCATCCCTAAAATCCAAAACCTTACCAGTATGAAATTTTTTTGCCCTATATCTTATTGCAACACCATTTAAAAACTCATTTAAAAGATAATTGCAAATAGATTGAAGAAATACATAGAGCCTCTTATCAGTACTTCCCGAGGTGCTTTTATTTAGGGAAGGAGCATTGGGGATAACATCTTGATCATTCAAGAGTTGATAAGGGAATACATTTTAAAGAAAGCCATCAAGAGATGCTACATTAAGATTGAATTTTTAAAGCCTTTGATACAATTAAATAGGAATTCATCATTAATAGTCCTCAAGCTTTTGGAATGCTAGAAATTTTCTGGAGTGGCTAGAAGAATGCATTTCATCACCAAAGTTCAGCTTGCTACTCAAAGGAAGTCCAACAAAATTATTTAAGAACTTTAAAGTTGTTAGGCAGGGGGACCCCCTTTCCCCTACCTATTCTCACTAGCCATTGAAATATTCTCTAGAAAGTTGGTAGCCCTCACTGTTAAGAATATGAGGTTTAAATTTTATCATAAATGCGAAGTGTTGAAGCTAAATCATTTAATGTTCACGGATGATCTACTTTTGGTGTATGGAGTTGATGTGTATTCTCTAAATATAATGATGAGGATCCTTAAGGAAATTAGCAAGATGTCGAATATTAAATTTCTAAAAATTTGTAAGTATGTTTCTTCAGATATGCAAAATGTGGAATAGTTAAGTTGACAATCAAAAATCCAAATCCACACCTCTCCATTAAGATATTTGGGAATTTTGATTACCACAAACAAACCACAATATATGGACGGTCTGCTCCTAGTAGAAAAATTCAAAACTAGGATAAATTTTTAGAAAAATGGGTGATTTTCTTTTATTGGAAGATTGTAGCTGATATCCACAGTGTTGAGGAATGTTGGCATGCACTGTAGTGCTACCTAAGAAAGTTACAAAAGAGATTGAAAGGTATATTAATTAGTTTTTATGGGCCGGGAAAATTGGAAGATCAAGGGGGACAAGGTGAAATGGGATGAATTATATCTTGCTAAGGAGGAGGGGGTTTAGGGATTACATCGTTTATGTCTATACAGAAAGTACTGCTCACAAAGAGGATATTCAAGGATAAGGAGACCCTATGGTTTAAGTGGATTAATAAGTACTATATGAAGGAGAAAATCTTCTAGCAATTAGATCAAACTAAGGGAAACTTGTGGAGTTTTAAGAAAATATTGAGTTTGAGACACCAAACATACCGGTCAATGAAGAAAATAATGAGAGATGGCAAATGACCGTGGTTTGGGTTTGATAACTGGAGTAGGTTGAGTCATTTAATTAATAGGAATGATCTTAGACACATGATAATCAGTACAAGAAAACTCCCCTGATTTTGACTTAACATCAATATTTTATCTTTTTGAATTTGATTCTCTAGGTAGAGGTATGAAAAAAGGAGAAAGTCTAAGATAAATTCCACTATTGTCCATAATAAATTGCATTATTCCTTCCACTTTAGAGCTCTAATCATATCTATCCTTACATGGAATGTAATTGGCATCTTCTAACCATCCAAATAATTAGGAGTTAAAAATCTTCTTAGGACTTATAAGCCATATTTTATCAGTATTATAAAGACTAGGGTAAAAAACCATAACTATAATAAAATTGATTAAAACATTTTTAGGAAATGGCTCACTGCCAATAAACTCATTCAAGCTTATAATAGGCATATCATGATAGCTTGGAACCTTGAATCCTTTCACTATATTGCTACCTATTCCTTAGACTAGTTCATTCACTTAGATTATAATAGTCTATGTATCCACCGACTCTTTTCTTAAAAAAATTCCTTCAGAAATCCCTTATTCACCTAAGTTATAACACCATTAGCAAAACCTATCTTGTTTTGGGAGTTTTACACCATCCTCTACTTGACATAGTCTTCTAACTCTGATCTTTATTTTTCCTTAGGAATGTTGCATCTTACTTCCACTCTTTATAGTTACAACCTAATTGATCTTAATTTCATTGTCTTCTTCCTAACATAAAACAACAAACAATCCAGTAGCCCTTCTATTATTAAAAAACTGACAGAGCCCTTATCAATCGCAAATGACTAGTCTTCTTCCTCCTAACTTTAACTCACTTTAGTTTACCAAGCATCTCATATCATTTCCCTATATAAGCTACTTTCGTTAATAGCCCTACCGAAAAGGAATTCTGCTTTTAAATTTCTATACTTTATAACTGATCACCCTATTTCTCCTAGAAGTCAAAAAGCTTACAATTCTCTAACTACTAGCACTCTAATGTACACTATGATTATAAAGACTAAACTTTCTAAACAAGAATAGAATTGGTAAGGAATCAATTGGGAATATAAACATCTAGTTAATTTGTTAAAACCTAATTGGCTTCTATTTAAATCAATCTTCTTGTTAATCCTTCAAACCAAGCCTTAAAATATGAAAAAAAAATCTTAAAAACAATCCTACTTTAGATGTCTCTCTAATTTAGAATTATTCTATAAACATTCCTCTAGGATAAACTAGCTAAGAGGAAGGGAAAATAATATTAAATTCTTCTTAAATTTTATCTTGATAGAAACAAAGTAGACCATAATTATGTTAGAAATAAACAAATATGTGATATAAGGAAGTAGTTAAATACCTTCAAGTTTACAAAGTATATTACAATGTTAAATTCAAATTTAGTGAGTTGTTGATATTTTTCATAATCAAATCAAAGTTATCTCAGACTCATTAACCTTATGAAAATTCATCAAATGGTTGATATTCATGTAACCTACTTATTAGACACCCCGATCCTAGCTTTAGAGATATTACCTATAATTAGAGGAGAGGATGGAGATAGTGAAGGTGAAGAGGGAAGTTGTGGTGTTAGGTGGATTATTTTGATGATGAACATATGGATGAAGAAGTTAGTGAAGGAGTTGATCAAGACCTGGATGATGAAGATGACAAGGACCATGATTATAGGTTAATACAAGTTAATATTCCTAATAATCACTAACTAGTTAAAATTGATTCAATTAATTATGTATTTTTATTAGTGATGATGAATAACCAAGTGAAGAAAAGCCTGGTGAACCAAAGGAAAGACCAAGTACAAGTATTAGGCATAATTCAATGGATATGGTACCACATTGGAGATTATTGATAGAGTTTGGAACAATAGAAAAATTAAAGATTCTATTGTGGATTATGCAATACGAACATGGTAAAATCTTAGGTTCAAGAAGAGTGGAAGCTATTAAATTAGAGTTGAGTGTATTTAGGGGCATCTATAAGAGTTATATGTTGGTTGTGACAAGAACAAATGGTGTTTCAAAGTGAAGACATATAATCCTGATCATAGTTATTCCACTACCAACAAACATAAAGTGGTTTTAGCTAAGTTCCTTATGATACATTTTAGGGAAAGAATTCTTAAGAAGCCTAATATCTTAATAAAAAAATGGTTAAATATTGTGGAGAAAAACTCAATATATTTGTTAACTCAAATATGTGTAATGCATTAAAAAGGAGATTAAGAAAAGAGAGGACAACTAATTTTGTGAATGAATAGGCCAAGCTATGAGGATATATACATAAGTTGATGATTTGTAATCCTAGTTCAAGAGTGGAGTTACAACTAGCAAGAAATAAAGATATGTCTCTATTCAAGGTATATAAAATTACATTTTGCATATAATCAAACAACTATTGTAAGCTTATATGTTTTTATTCACACTTCTTTATGTCTTTTATAGTTCAAAAGATTATACATTTTCATTGATTCCATAAAAATAGAATGGAGGCATTTAAGGCTAATTTTTAGTATTGGGAAGGATGGTGCTGGAGGGATGTATCAATTTCCTTGGGTTATTATGGAGTTAGAGAACACTAATGTATAGACATGGTTTATTAATCTTTTGGCTTGCTACTTAGAATTAGATAGTGATGAAGGATTATCTTATTCTTCATATATTTCTAATTAATTAGAATACAATTTCTTTTATATTAACTATTTTGTTATTATTTTAAGGATTAGTAAGAGTTGTAGCAGAGACATTGCCAAATGTCATTCAATGAATGTGTGCTAGAAACATACTATAATTGTCAACAGAACTAGAAGGGAATTGCTAGAGTAATTTTGGGATTGTGCATAGTCATCATATATAGAAGATTTAAATGACCAATTAAAAAGATTGGATAAAATAAAACTTGAATGTGTTTTAATATTGTTTGAATATCTTGAGAAAAGCTACTAGTGTTTTGAATAGATACCTAATTTTTGATAATAATAATATGAGAAAATTTTTAATAGGTGGATCTTATTAGCAAGAGATAAACAAATTATTAGCATGCTTAAAAAAATTAAAATCATGATAATGAAGAGGCATGTAGATATGAAAAAAATTTGTATATGTTTAGAAGTCAGATGTTGCACCGACCATTATGAAGAAATTCCAGAAGAACAACAAAGATACAATGTAATAGAGAATAGTATAAAATGGAGATAAGGCATATGAAGTGTTAAAGGGTGATGACAAACATACTGTAAGGATTAGTAAACACCAATATTGTAATTGTAGGGTATATGATCTATATGAATACCCTTGTAAATATGTTATATTTGCTACTCACCATTCCAATCAAAAGGTGGAGGCATTTATAAATGACTGCTACAAGAAGGCCTAATTCCTTGTATTGTATGACCATGTGTTGCAACCTATTAGAAATGTAAATACCCACTAGACTAACTTAATGGGATGTTTAACAAGATCATAAAGCATGATAACAAGAGTGGTTGGTTTCTTAAAAGATCACATATTTGTAACTAAAAAGACATTGTTGAAAAGTTTGGATTGTGGAAGGTGACATACAAAGATGATGGAAAAATAGTATGGATCTGGAGGCATATGATCATTAGAGTAAATGAATCCTAAAAAATGCTCCTTTGACATTTTTGTGAAACCACTAAGGGGAATTATCTATATTTTCCTATATTAGGATGGAATTGGTATAAGGATTATCATCCGTTTTTATATGTTATAATAAGTTCTTGTCTTATGAAACAACAACTTATTTGTAGTAATTTGAAATAAGTAAAAGCACTCTATTTCATGCTCAAACCATATTAGTGCTTAGGTATAGTTAATTAAGTTAAACGAAATTGATCGACATAGATATTCTATACATCAAGATCCTGAATGTAATAATTATAAATGGAGAAGGCTAAATCATTGTAAATTTTTGCTTTAACTTTTGGTTTAAATCAACATGTGAGCAAGGACCCATCATTTCACAAGATTCATTACTATTATATATTCAAATGATTTTTAATACCAAAATTATTGAAAGTTGAAAGAAGTATGAAAAAGGTTAGCCAAGATATTTTCATGTATACTAATCATAAGTTGTTATTGAAAAAAGTTGATAACCACATACAAAGTCAAGATTTCCCGTTATCTAAAGTATTTTTAGCAAACAAAAGGAAAACATTACCCTACATAACACCTTATTAGATTTCATTATTAGTTTAAGGGTTGTTTGCTTCCTTTTTTTGGTTTTTTTTGTTGTTTTTGCAAAAAATGAAACAATACCTAAAAACATGTTTGATTGAAATTATTTTTCATTTTTATTTTTAAAAATAAGAAAACAAATTTTTTTTATGAAAATGTAAAAATGACATTTTTTGTATTTTAAAAACAAATATTTTGTTTCACAAAAACAAATATTGTTGAAGATGAAGAAGACAATGAAATCGGTGCAGAGAAACAAATCATGATTTGTTTGTCTGCACC
>JAJMLV010000003.1:51886595-51903937 GCA_027123465.1 Erythroxylum coca
CGCACGAAGCGACACCAAGCGTGAAAATGAAATCAGGCTAAGTTGTGGCATATGACCGATCCGGGCATATTTACAGCAAATATTCAAAAAAACGAAATCTTGTCTCTTTTTGATATGCTAAGTAATTAGGTATAGATATATGTGAAACTAGCCATGCAAACACATTCACCTTACAATTAAATTAAAATTTTAAAGCCAAACTTCGAAAAAAGTTACAAAATTTCCTATTTGATTTTATATGGAGTTTTGGCATATGTGAAATTTGAGATATAAATCAACCATTGTTAGTTTGTCTTATAACGAATCGGTTGATTGTAGTTTGTTAACATCATAATTTAAAGACATTATTTATCTTACATATTCCAAATTTTTATGATAAATTCCGTGGGATATATATATAATATGCAAATGAAATTATGATGAGATCATAAATATGAGATTCATATTGTATTCATATATTATCCCTGAATGAGATTCATATTGCATTTATATGTTATCCCTGAATTATTGTTAGTCATTATTCTATTAAGACTGGACATTAATAAAATATAAAAAGACTAGTACATGTTATATTTCTTTCTTATGAAGAAAGCAGTAGATTTCATATAATAAAGTATGGAAATACTTAAATAGACTTGTAGGTGCTTGTTAAAGAACAAGTTTATTGAACAGATTGTATATGAGAAATCCATTTAGAACATTATTTGTATACCTATAAAAATTCTCTTTGTGATGATTAAATAAGTGATCTAGGTTTTAATACTACTTATAACTTGTTTTAGTCAAGGATAACTTAGTCGGTAATCATTCGATATATTATAAACTTTATACAAGTAGCTGAGTGATCAATGTATATAAGATCCTAAAGTGATTAGGGAGAATATTCTGTTATTCTCAATTCGTATTGATTTGGAAAATCCTAGGCTAAGGTGGAATGACATTTTTAAAATAGTTTTCAAATATAATTGTATAATAAAATAATTGAATTATATGAAAAATCATACATGAAAAGATTAATCCAAACTACTTTAAAATTTCTAAATATTGGGTGGTAATAATGTATTGTTAGATGTCAATCTTGATCTATGGATATAAATTATTTGATTATGAATTAAAGATAAACTAAATGAGTTTAATTTATCTAATCCTAAATATAATTTGGGATTATAATTTATATTCATTAGCAATATATTTGAAAACCTAATGCGTAGAGTGGAAAAATATTTTAATCAAGTTATATTTCATTGTAAAGTTTGAGAAAATTTATGATTAAATATGAGATATTTAACAAATAAGGATCAATATGACATATTGTATCTTATTTGGGCATAATTCGTACTTAATTTGAATTAATTATAATTTTAATTAAAGTTTAATTTAAGTTAGAATTTAATTTTAATTAAATTACTAAAATGTCCAAAATCTATTATAAATAGACTTAAGTTCTAAGGGAGTTAACACTGCTTGCCTAATCTTCTCTACATCAGTGGCAAAGGTCTCTTAACACATTCTGTAGATACCGTTAGAGGTTGAACAATTATGCCATTATAGTAGTTGAGATGAGTCGACTTCATAAATAGTTCGAGGGAAATAATAAGAAAAGGTTCAAACTTCAAGATAAGGTATAAATTATGATTCATAATTTATTATGATTTATGTATTAATCATTTTATAGAAATTTTAGTGGTCTTAGCTTTTAAAAAATTATACGAAAAAGTTTTGTGAATACTCCACTGTATGTGGGATTGTATCTCACCTCAATTTCCTAATAACTATTAGGAACAAAAGGCATTTATTGGTAAAAATAATGCAAAATAATTAATTCATTTAAAAAATGAATATAGAACAATAATAAATTAAAGAAAGACCTTAATTTCATTAATTTGATTATGTGGCATAAATAATATATAATATATTACTAACAAGATTAAACACAATTTGATCACCTTGGTGTGTGAACCTTACACTTCCTATCTACATGGTAAATTGGAACCAACTCTTATCATGATAGTTTAGTTTCAAAAGTAGTAGAGCTTGTTTCCAAAACATGATAAAGAAGCAACAGATTGAGAGTGTTAGGAGTCTAAGCAATAATTCCCACAAAGTCGAAATGATCACTTAACCAATAATAAACTACTCAAATGATAAAGATGACTGAAAGATAATTAAGTCAAGATAATTAAACATAAGATTTAATATGAAAAAACCTCTAGTGTGGAAGTAAAAACTACGAAATAGACTAACCATAAATTCACTAAGTCAAATAGCAAGATACAAGCCATAAATGTTTCGAGCTAAGATCACTCACAAAATAACTACAACTAAACTTTCTTCTATCTCTCTTTATAGCTTTCTCCAAAACAATTTCAATAATAAGTACAAATTGATACATACATACATACATACATATATACATACATACATACATATATATATACATATATATACATATATATATACATATATATACATATATATATATATATATCAATCTTCAATAAAACTATAATTATGACCAAAAATAAAAAAATAAAACTATAATTGAACAATGTTATTTGAACTCTAAAACTCTTTTATCATCATATGTTTCTGCCTTATGTAACTTCAGTCTCTTATCAAACATTTAAAATCTAAAAACAAATTAAACCATATATGGTCTCCAACATGGTTTTGTGTGGTGACCGTGTCACTCAAAACTTGATGTCACTCTAATACATAGTCTTGGTGACTTACATAATTAATGGACACGGTCATGTCCTCCACTTACACGGCTATGTCTAACTTGACACAAGCATCTGTATCCTTAAATGTCATATTCCAACATGAATATGATTATAAAAGCTAAATGTTAATCTACACAATCATGTCCATCATTGACATGAGCATATGCAACTCAAACACAAGTGTGTGCTCCAGAAATAGCTTCAACTCATCAACTTTGTATCTACTATATGGATACTCAATCTATATAGTAGATAATTCAATCATAGCCTATAAATTTACTTTTCAACTAATTGAAATCACTAATAGAAAAAATATAACTAGCAATAGATCTTTCCTATCAAGATTAGATATACAATTTTAGGTAACAAAACCTACTAATGCTTATTATTTCCTTCTAAACTCTAAATGTGTGTTTGTACCTACTTGTAAATATCTCTTAATCTACTTTATTGTAAACTTTTAAATATCTCATAGTCTACTTTACAATTTATCATTACTTTTTTTAAGAATAGATATGGATTTTAACACACTTAATAAAAGAAATATTATAATGAGTGCACATTATTTCTATTAATTATATTATAGTAATGAACTCAAGATATATAACCAATGTCCAATTTTTTTTAAGCAAGTGAATAGTACTATGGCTGAAGTGTAATATGTCTAGTATTTTTATATCAAATTTCTTTAAAACCTTCAAAGTATAACTCTATTGAGTAAGATAGAATCTCCCTTTCAATATATCTTTATCATACCATGATTTTTTAAGAATCCTAAATCTTTTGTTTCCAACTCATTACTCAATTAGGATTTCAATAACTTAACTCCAAAAATGTATTTTCCATATAATAAATATATCATCAATAAATTATAGTAAGTGAAAGAGTAACTTATTAGAAATTATTTTGAAATAAATACAATTGACATATTTATCCTAAGCCTTTTGAAATATACAAAATGTCACATTTTCAATAAACAAATATGGTCTTCTTTTCTTTCAACAACAAATTGCATAAGTTGCTATATATGGTCTTCCCCAAACCCGGCATGCCAACGGGATTTCTACTGGGTATTGTTGTTGCTGTTTTTCTAGTTTAAGATCATTCATAGAAGTAAAACCAAGTGAAAACACAAATATAAATGTTTTTTTTACAGTAGGAAACAAATAGATATCAATAAAGTCAACTTAATTTCTCTATTTGTATCCTTGTGTAACTAATTAGGCTATTTACCTCATACCTTTTACTCTTAGACTACTAGTTTTCTTCTTAAAGATCTATTTATAGTCAATAAATTTCTTTTTTTGGTCGTAGTTTTAGTAACTCTCAAGTATCATTTTTAGGATTCGATCCCTTTATGCATAGCTACCATAGTTAACATGAAAATTATAGAAGATAGTTTTAGAGTATACAGAAGGCTCACTTAAATTAGAATATACAGAAGGTGTACATAATTTTTTTTGTGATACCACTAAATTTAGTTCAATCAATCTTTATAGTCTCATCGTTTTCCTCCTTTATTTGTGCTTAGCTATGTTGTATTGCACCTCCTAAAGTGTATTTATATCTTTCTCCTCCTTCTTTGATTCATTATTTTCAAAGATACGAGCTTAGATTTGACAAATTTAGGATGAGATTATGATGGAATTTTCTATTTTATTAGTGTTTGACTTAAGCTTTTTTTTTTATGTGCTCTCTTTATCTATATTAAAGAAAGTGATAAACTTCTATTTCCAGATAAGTCTAGAAATTTTATCAAATAAAATATTTTTACTTATTTTTGTTTTTGGATGACTTTATGTCAACTTGTAACATCTATTCATTTATATTTAGTTCATTAATAATTAAATATACACATTTTACATATAATATGGCTTATCATCTTTTATACACATATATACAATATATAAAATTTACATGTTTATTAGACCATACTTCTTTACGAATATTAAAATCAATAAATGTAAGAGGGAAGCAATTTACTAAATAGCAAAGTGCAAGCATCTTACCCTAGAAATCTTTAGATAAATTAAAATATGAAAGAACACAACCCCATATGACCAATAGTATTCTCTTTATTCTCTTAGCAATACCATTCTATTAAAAAGCTCTTTCAATCATTCCATGTTTGGTTATACCATAAATTTTATAGGAATCATCAAAATCTCTATATGACTTGAAACTATGATCAATTTTGAGACATCATTTTCTTGTTTAAGAAAGCAGACTTATATTTTTCAAAATATAAGTCGGTCTTAAAAATTTGCATGTAGTCAATAATATGTTTGGTTCTTTGAATAGCTTAGCTAAAGTTAACTAATTTTTTGCTTTTTAAGATGTAATGCTCACAAAAGTCTAATTTTAATGTACTTTGTCTACCTCACCCCTGTCTTATTCAACAAGGTTTCATTTACATGTATTAAAATTGTAAATGTACTAATAATTCTATCTAAAGTATACAAAGCGTAAATATTTATAACTTTAATCATATTAGGGCACCCTTTGAGACTTAAAACTCCACCCCCACTAGATTATTATACTTATTGGAATAGAAGTTATTCAATGAAATCAAATTCCTTCTCAATGTTGGAATATCTAAGATGTTTGTCAAAGTTCTCACCAATTCAACATGCATCTTAATTTGGATTTTTCTCATACCAATAAACTAAAAAGACTAATTAATTTTTAATTACTACTACTCCACTAATAACAACTTGATAAATGGAGAATTAACTACTGTTTAGGTATATGTGAGCAGAATAAGCAATATCTAAAATATACTTATAATTCGGAATGAGCTTTGCCACAATCATTAAAAGAATATTTCTACAAGCTCCTTCTCTTTAATACTAGCTTTAGGAGACTTATTACCAAAATCTTTATATTTATTTTTCAACTTTATCAAATTTATGTGTACCTATTTAAAGTAATAATAATAATAAGTTAAATTTCTATTTCAATTTTTTATTGAGATCATGATTTTAAGATGCTAGAATTTCTTTTAGTAATTTTACCTTTAATAACTAAATTACTATATTTACTTTTGCTATAACTTTCATGAACTTCTTTTTCAATAGGTTCCATTAAGATATGATACTTTATCATCTTTTAAAGTTACAGTTTTCTTATGATAAATCAAAGTTTCTTTAAATTACTTGTATGATGATAATATTTAATATAATATATTGAAACTTACAAATTTAATATATATGCTCTTTAGGTACATGATAATGAAATAAAATTCATCAAGATAAGTTTAAATTGAGGTATTTTAAAGCACAATAATTAAGCCTAGGTACTTAATATTTGATATTAAATACTAACATAATTATTAATTTTGTTTAGTCTCATACCAAATACATAAATCAATAATTTTATTCCTATAGGTTGTGAGTTGACACAGGCTCTGTAGATTTTCAATAGTTGAGGATGGAAGTATCCTGTTTCTTATGGGGGGCTTGTAACAATCGTCAAAAATCACTTGATACTTGATATGGTTTTTTTTGGAAATTAAATCATTTCATTAAAAATTAGAGAAGAATTGCATCTAAATGGCTATCCCTTATGGACAGACCCACTTGGCTCACTAGATACACCTAAAATAGCTGAAATGACGACGTTCAACAAAAGACATCGTTTGATGATTAGGGTAAAACAAATCTTGCCTTTCTCGAATCTTCAAACTTTTATACAATTAAGGAGGATGATTGCGATGCTCCGATGGCAATGCTTACGGTGATCCATGGGACACATCTTCTCAATTCTGCTCTCACTAGCTACTTTCCTCAAACAACTTTTAGGGATTAGTGCAACTTAAGTGATGCTAAGAAATTTTTTAATTTTTAGAGGAGGGTGAAACTCTCTGAGGTCTCAGCTCTTCTATGACTAGCCAGTGATTGAGATGCTGACTTAGGTCAGCATTGATTTCTGCTTTATAACCTTAGTCGACGCCTTCTTCAATCAAACTCTATTGAGACAGGGAGGATAACTCATCCACGAAGAAGGTACCAGATTTAAAGGTTTATAAATCTTCCTTTCTTTTCCTTGATAACTCCATTATTTAATCCTTTATCTGTTGATGACAAGGATATGGATGAATCATTGATCTTAATCTGTGTTCAACCCATAGAAAAAAGGGGGAGATTCTAGGTGAGTCTATACTGATCATCTTCTCTATTTCCTTTTAAACGGCAAAAAGTAGTCTGCTTTTATAGTCATAGGTACTGTTGTGAATTGTGAATTGGGTTTCAATTCTACACTGTGGAGTGAGTAACTAGTTCATAAGAAGGATCCATTTGAATTAGCTATTGCTATATTCTCTAAGCTAGGGCCATTCTGCTACTGTGGTGTAGGTTTAACTTATTGATGATCAGTTGCTCCCTTATACTGGCAGTAGTGAGATCTAATAGGGAGATTATCGAAGTAGATCAATCTTTAAACCGTTTGCTATTCCTCCTTTTCCAAATAACATGAAAATATGTAGCCATCGAGAGTAGAATAATAGCCCTATCAAACTTTTAGATGTTCAAGTTAGGTAATTCCTATATGATATATATGAGTCTTTCATAGTTGAAATTAGGGACACATAGAGTGGAAATTTTTGCCCATATTCCTCTAAAGAAAACATATTCAAAGAAGAGGTGATCCTTGGTTTCACCCTCTAAATTGCATAGGAAACATAGCTTAGAGGAGGATAGGAATTTCAACCTATCCAAGGTACTTAGCCTATCCCACATTACTAGCCAGAGCTGAAAACTGTCATTAGGTCTAAGGACCTTATTCCATATCAAAGTGTCCCACCCTACTCGATTTACAGACCTATCCCTCAACTTTCTAACTTCCTTAACCGTAATCACAAAAATAGGAATACCCTTCCCCAAATATGCATATTCCTCCCCATGACTTGTAAATTGAGGAATGTTCAAAAGTGAAATCATATTTAAGGAAAGAGTCCAATTCCCATTCCTTGTTATTTCTTTGAGCTTAGTATCCTTAGGGAATCGATTTAATAGTGAGTTTTCCATCTGGTTTTGTATTAAAGGACCATTCCTTGTCCAATTGTCATACTAAAAGGAAAGTTTGTCTCTCGCTCCTATCTGGCATGTAATGTGTTGATACATCTCCTCCCTCATTTTAAGAAGTTGATTAAAAAAACCAGGTGTAGCTGACTTTGGGTTCTAGAGGCTGAAATCTCCTTCCTTTTGGTAAATATGAATGAATCCATTTAATCCACATCGATTATTTATCACTCAGGATTCTCCAAATCTTCTTAGACATAAGAAGTCTGGTTTTAGTAAAGATTGACTATAGTCCTAATCCACCTTCATCTTTTGGTTGACAGATTGTCTTCCAATTTACTTCGATTATTCCTTTCTCTCCCTTCATTTTCCCTATAGAAATTGCTTCATCAATTTTTTTACTGTTTTAATTAGCCCTTTTGGAAGAAAAATGTATGAACACTAATAGGTATTCATAGACATAATAACCAACTTCAATAGCTGAAGTTTCCCACCATAAGATAGTGGCTTATTAGTCCATGATCCTAATTTTTCTAGATTTTTTCTATCAAAGGAATACATTCACAAAATCTTAGCCTCCTTGATGAGATAGGAATTCTCAGGTAGTGTATAGGGGGAGCTTTAGTTTCCATACTCATAGCTTGAGCTAAAGTATTTGAGAGATGATTATGATAAAGATTTTGTGCTGATTGACACTTAAGCCCAACATTTCCTTAAATAAATTGAGAGTTTCCATTAGAAGAGAGACTGAGTGAACATTTGCTCTACTTAGGAGAGTACGGTCATCTGCAAAACATAAGCTAGTTAGAAAACCTTTCTTACATTTGGAGTGAAATTTGAATTTAGGATCAGTTGAAGTTTTGTGCTTTAGCAGCTGGGTGAGGACTTCCATACAAATTAGGAATAGGTAGAGGGAGAGGGGATTCCCTTTCCTAAGTCCTTTCTTTCCTTTAAACACTTCCGTGGTGCTCCCATTAATCAATATCCCATAAGAAATAATAGAAATGCATTGTTGAATCCACTTGATGAAGGTTAGGGGAAAGTTCATTATCTCTTAGGTTTTTAGCAGAAAACCTCAATTCACACTATCAAAAGCTTTCAGTAAATCCACTTTTATAATGAAATTTTGAGGGCTTCTTTTGCAGTTATACCCTTTTAAAAGCTCTTAAATGATAAGAATATTGTCCCCTATATCTCTGCCTATCATAAAAGCTCATTGATTCTCACTGATGAGATATTTTAGAACCTCCTTCAGCCTATTTGCCAAAATCTTGGCAATGATTTTGTAGAGGACATTAGAACATGAAATAGGCCTGTAGTCACTCCAAGTTCCCGGATTAGAGTTTTTAAGGACTAGGCATAGAAAAATCTTGTTTATTTCTTTTAGTAAAACCCCTTTTAGGAAGAACTCTTTTGCTGCCTCCTTGACTATCCCATATTCCAAGTTTCCTTATAGAAAAAACCATTTAATTTATCTGGAACTGGAGCTTTAGAGTCATTCATGCTTAAGACCACCTTATCAATTTCCTGGTCTGTAGTAGGTCTTATTAAACAATAAACTTCATGATTAGGAATTTAGTGGTTACAAACTGTCTAAGATCATAATCTAACTCAGATGGGAGAGCTTTTGATCCAAATAGTTTGCTGTAGTAATCCAAAGCTTCCTTAGCTAAGTCATCTTGTCCAATAACATCCACCCTAACTTTTTTTTTAATGGAGGTAATTATGTTAGTGTTCTTCAAGCTAACATAGAATTGAAGAAGAACTTTGTACATCTATCTCTCTCTTTTAACCAATTAATTCTAGCTCTCTGCTTCAGTAAGGAAAATTGGTTATCCACTGCTTCTAAGTAATTTTTAAGTGCATCCTTCTCTACTAAGGTTAGAGCTCCATCTAAAGGATTCTGTTCCAATGCTTTTTGAATAGAGGAAAGTTTATCCCTAGATATATCAATCTCCTTGGTAAGATTTTGAACTCGCTTACCATTAAAAAATTTAATCTCCTGTTTAATAGCCTTTAGCTTTTGGATACAAATGTACTGTTTAGTCTTATAACATTTGTGCTCTAATCCCTTGTCTATTGCTTCTTGAAAACCCTCCATGTTGACCAGAAAATTGTTAAATCTGAAAGGATGATGGACTTTGGAGGTGGTGAACAAATTATCAATCTTTATAGGAGTATGATCTAAGATACCAAGGTCTAGGAATTTTGCAGAACTTCTTGAAAAGGAATGTAGCCATTCCACATTAACCAAAGCTCTATCCAATTTTTTTCCTGATGTGCCAATTAGAGCATTGTTTATTTATCCAAGTAAACTTATGACCTTCAGATTTTAGATCTATAAGTTCCACTTCCTGCATACATTCAAACATATCAGGGGAGTAGTTAAGAAGGTTACAATTACCTTCGGCCTCTGATCTAAACAAAGTAGTATTAAAATCCCCGTGTACAACCTAAGGGGAATTTACTAAAGACTTGATCCTTTTTAGGAAACTCCAAAGTTTAGTTCTTTGGAATACAGTGTTGAATCCATAGACGAAAGTAGTTAAACCTAAGAATTTTTCATTTTGAAATAAATCTTAATGTGAGTATGCTACTAACTAGATTCCAGAACTTCTAGCTTTAGATAATCACCATCATAAGCTATTATAGTCCTTTCATATGCATGACTTTGATGATTTGTAATGAACTGCCATTTGTTACCTAGACAAACTAGTTTATTCATATTAGCTTCTCTAATTTTAGGCTCCAACATACAAAAAACCCAAGGCTTTTCCTTTAGCACAAAACCCTTTAAAGCATTCAGCTTTGAAGGATTATTTATTCCACGCACATTCCATACAATCAAAGTCATAATCAATTAATTTTCCCTTTAGATCTTTTCTTATTGCTCCTACTACTTTTCCTAGAGATGACCTGCTCAAACTGCTCCTCTTGATTATTACCATTATACAAATTAACCCTGGATAGACATTGTTCATTATGTTGCACATCCAAAGATTCTTCATTTTAATTTGCACCACTAGATTCCAAAACTTTTCCTCCTTTGTAGCAATCTTTTGATTGATTATGTAAAACTTCTATCATTTGAACAGATTCAGTTTTATTTCGAAATGTCCTCCCCTTTTTTTAGGGGAGACATTTACTGTCTGAACCATTTCTTAGTTTTCTGCTACTTGTTCGGCCTCCTTAGCTTGATATTGTTGCTTTGCCATGTCCATTGACTGTTGGGAAATGGGAACTCAATTTTTCTTTATTGTACTTCTAATATTATAATATTATTTAGTTATCAAAAGTTTTTTTCAGTTTGCATAATTTTTATTAATTTATATATACATATATATGAATGTTTATCTAAAATTAAAATTTTTTAATAAATGTTATGATATTTTTACCTACAACGAAAATTGAAATAATATTTTACAATTAAATTATAATACAATATTATTTTAAAGTTTTTAAAAATAATTATAAAATTAATGAAATATAAAAAATAATTTCATAATATAAAATAAAAAATCAAGTCATACAAAATCATATCAAAATTTTGGCCAAAGTTTTCTATATTATGATCTTTTAACATACATAAAAATATGTTCATCAGTTCGGTAATAGTGAATATGAGACTTAGGAATTAGTCCCTAAATTTTGGTAGACTGTTCCAACTTATTATTCAAAATTTTGACCACTAGTGCAGTTTAGTTGTAGATACATATGATTCAATTTACAACAAGTAAAAGATTCACTGCTCAAAATGCAAGGGATACAAAAGTAGTTCAATTTATGACAGATATCTCAAATTACTTGATATGCAAATTAACACCACGATCGCATATCTAATCAGGTACCTGTTATATATGACCACAATCTTCAACTACAATAGTTTGGAGAGGTATGCATCATGCTGATTGTCAATCCTGGAGGTCTTTTGATACAAATGAAGAGGGGTTGTTAGTATTTGATCTTATACTTGACATTGACATCGACATCACTCCCATCCATAGAGTTCTCATCCTGTTAAAGGGTGACTTTGTCACACTGGTGAGCATCGCCATAATTTATTTAATGTTATACCTTTTGATCAGTGATCTTTGCAAATAGAATAGCTGGATAGTAATGTACAACAAATTCTAATATTTATCAAAATAATGTATAAATGGATAAATAAGATCCAAATGTTTTCCATTGCATGTAAGCTGCCTGGCCCACAAAATAAGATTAACCCTTTCAAATTCAGACAATGGTGAAAGTGTAAACTCCTAGAGAATATAAGAAGAATCAAAACACCAAAATTATACATATCAAATTACTTTTATATATGTCTGTCATCACCATACTTAGGTGCAATAACACATAATTCCTCTCATACCAGGCGTATTACTAGCTTTTATATCTTTCGACTCTCCTAATCTTTAATAATTTCGATGACCATTTCTCAAGTCACCGTTAAAACCATCTAATCACCAATCAATGTAACCTCTGTTACTTCTACTCTTCCTCTTCTTCCTCTCTTGTACTAATTATTATCCTTTTTTTACCATGAATCTCCATAACTCCTTATTTCTTGTCCTTCTCTATAAGCTCCTTATAAAAACCCATCCTTCAACATCCTGTAAACTTCCTAGTCTTCTATTTCTTTTATGTTTTATCCCATCTAATAAAGCCTATCATTCCTTCCTCTTCTTATAATTCTTTTGCTTAAAGTTTTCATATTTATTCTTTAAGTAATAGTCCCTCTCAACTTAAAGTCACAACCCATTCACTCTTAAATTTCTCCTTCATAATCCCATTCCTAATCCACTCCATCAGATAATCCTTATCTCTCATCAATTCAAATTATCACATGTTTTTTTTTATTTCTATCACCACTTTTTTCTTGCCTACCTTTTTTTTATACATCGGAAATGAAACAAACAACTAATGAATAAATCCAACAAGAAAAAATTCCTATATTGAACATTCAAGATCCTTATCAAACCTATGTTTGGCCAAGAAATCAACATAAACATTTACCTCACGATAAATATATCTGATATAACAATCCCAATTGCGCTTGATCAAAACTGAATAATCCTTTACTAGAGCTCTAAGCGGGTGTTGACCCAAGCTAGATGAGTTAAAAAGATGGATGGAAAGTTGAGAGTCAGACTCTAACTCCACTAAAAAATAACCTACGTCCTAAGCAAACTGAAACCCCTATCGAATTGTTTGAAGTTCTACATTAATGATTGAACACCATCCCACTTTAAAAGAAAAGGCCAATAAGAAAACACTTCTATGATCCCATAGAGTCCCTTTAGTAGCAGCCTCCCCTGGATTACCACAATAGCTCCCATCAGTGTTTATCTTAATCCATCCAAATTTAGGACATTCCCAAGAGACCAAATGATGGGCATCGGTACGGTTTGACTTAATGTCTTAAAGAAACATGTTCTCCATGGCCAACTTGTGAATTTGTTAGCATTGCACCAATGGGGAAATAATTTCGTGTTGAAATATAAGGGAATTTCTTGACTTCCAAATAACCTATAAACAACTCACAAAAAAGATCATCCAAGGCAGCCCATTAGGCCCAATTTGAACATTGCACTCTAGATTTCCCCTAACCCATTCCCATAGGTCCATTGTATTAAAGTTTAGATCACCAAACCCATGAAACATTTGTCAAATCTCTCTTGTATGAGGACAATCTTGTAGTACATGCATGATACTTTTGGCTCCTTCCTCACCCCTAGGACAAGTGTTATTTTGTGCCCCAAACCTATGATGTCTCAACACATTAGTCATAAGTTTCCCATATAATATAATACCAACCACAAGAAGTGATGAAGCCTAGGTAAACATGGAATCTTTCATAATCTTCTCCATTCACCATTCAAATGAGACGAATCTGAGCCCTGTAAAGCTTTAAAGGTTGAGTTAGAAGAATAAGTCCCAATAGTACTTTTGCTCCAGATCAAAATGTACTTCAACTCTAAAAATCTTGGAATAAGAATACTTTTGATCTGTGCAATAGCCTCTGAAGGAAGTAAATGTTTCATAATAGAGAGATCCCACGTCTTATCGTCTTAAATCACATCTGCCACTTTTCGTGTGGCCAAATCCCCCAATTCAATAGTAGTCAATGATCTGCCTAGAGGAGGATCACCAACCCAAAGGTTGCTATCCAAAAAGAAATATCTGATCCATTACGCACTTTCCATATCATAAATTCCGAAAAATGCTCCATGCTTCTTACAATTCCCTTCCTAAGGGAAGAATCCGTGATTTGTGAATTAAATCCCTTTTTATTGATTCCCATAGGATGTGAATCCACAGAGCTCCATCGTGATGCAAAATAACCTAGCCAAATTTACCTAACATAGCAACATTGACATGTCGAGATGACCTAAAGCCCAAGCCGCAACTCTACTTATCTAGTAATATTTTATGTTAGTTAATCATATGATGCTTCTAAGCCCCATCAATAGAATTCCAATAAAAATTCCTATTAATTATATCCAATTCATCACGAATAGATGACAACAGCCAAGTAGTTTGCATCGTATAATTTGGAATCGCCAATAAAGTAGACTTAATTAGAGTAGATCGACCTGCCGGATTTAGATGCCTACGTTTCCAAATCTCCAGTCTTGTCTTGACCTTATCAACAATGCCCAAGTAGATTTATCTTTTAATTTTAGAATGAATAATTGGAATCCTTAAATATCTACCGAGATCTGAAGAAACTTTCATTCACAAACAATTTGTACCTGGTGTTTTTACTTGCAAATTTGGAAAAGAAGAATCTAAACTTCTTCAGACTAACTGTCTATCTCAAAGAATCACAAAACTTAGATAAGATTGACATGATCACTATAGCCTGATAATAAGAAGACTTAATAAATAACATCAAATCTTCAACAAAAACAAAAAGTGCAATATACTAGGACTTGATTCAGAAGAGCAAATAGGAGTCCATAGCTTACTATGAACAACATTACTTTTCAAAGAGGATAAATACTCCATACAAAGAACAAACAAATATTGAGATAAAGGGTCCTTTTGTCTTAACCCACAGGTAGGGCTAAAATTGGGCAACGACAAACCATTATAAATAATAGACAAAGAAGAAGAGATAAGAAAGTTATGAATTAATTGTACCTAAGAAGTTGGAAAATTGAAAGCTTTAATTGCCTTTTCAAATCCCATTGGATTATATTACACGCCTTCTTAAGATCAATTTTAATACCCACGCATGTCACTTTGCTCTTGGATTTGCCTAATGAATGCATGACCTCTTGGACAACAATAATATTATCTTATACGTGTCGTCCAAGAATGAAACTGCTTTGGAAAGGACTTACAATCTCATTTTAAAAAAGGCATAAATGATTAACCAAAACATTTATAATAATCATAAAGAGGACATTACAAAGAGATATAGGTCTAAATTAAGAAATTTCCTCAAGAGCTTCAACCTTCATAATCAAAATAACTTTTTATTTTAGCAACACTTTCCAAAATTGTATCAGTCCTAAAGCTTTGACAGATTAAAGTGACCACATCAATGCCAATAATTTCCTAATATCTTTTGTAGAAGAAAGCTTGAAATCCATTTGGACAGAGGGCCTTAAAGGGGTGCATTTGAGATACAGCCGTCTATACCTCCCAAGCCATAATCTCGCACGAGACACTCAACTTAGCTAAATCTGTAAGCTTTATGTTATCAAGCACAATATCTACAGTCTCCAAAAGATTGTTAGGAAGGGCAAATATACTTCAAAAGTAACTATGTTATATTATGAAGGAAGCTCTTATTAGAAACCCAATTCTGGAGGTGTCTTTTAAACACTCAACTTTATTTCATTTCTGTTTAGCTTTAGCTATGACATGAAAATATTTGGTGCAACGATCCTCATCTATAACCCAATTAACTCTAGCCCATTGGAACCAAAACATCTCTTCTTGCTATAAAATAGAAGAATACTCTGCAACTAGATCTCTTTCCAGCCTGTACAGAATTTATGTTGGCTTATTAGCTAGTGATAATTGCAGTCCCCTAATCTTGCCCATCACCCACCTCTTTTTTAGTTTATGTCACCTAACCCACTTCACAGAAGCTTGTTGAGCCTGTTGAATACCACCTCACAATACTTTTGATGCATGGCCCAAGCAACCTCAAACTAGAATGGTTTCCATTTAGGAATAAAAAAATCCCCCTAGTACATGGTAAAATCAAACCATGGTCTAAAAGAACTCAGGCATATTAATTAGAGAAGCATTTGGGAATAAATCCTTTCAAGAATGATTAGCAACGTTCTTGAATTAAACCAAAACTTGAAGATTTTTTAGCCAAAGTGAAAATAGGCCCTTGAAAACTAACATCATCCATCTCACAACTATTCCACCGATCACAAAAAGCCTTACATCGACTAACAGAAGGAGAACTACCACCTTTCTTCTCATAATCTGTCACAATATCATTAAAGTCCCCTATAAGTAACCATGGCATGGAGAGCAAAGACGTTATGTCCACTATGGCATGGAGAGCAAATGCTAAAATCTCTTTTAGGATGTTTACTAGGCTAACATAACACGTAGTAAGTAACCAAAGTTTACGTAGAAGAGGTGGCAATGCCGCCTGTATGAGCACACCAATTGCAATTCGTGTTGATTTAGTCAACTTAGAAGTTGAGGTGGATCTTGTTTTTTGACCATTGGATTTGAACATTCCTACGTTGGCATTATTCTCGTTCGGAAAGGAATTGTCTTAGGAATTAAATACTTTTTGGACACCTGTGTTCGTCACATTCTCTAAATTTGACTCTATCTCGACGCTTTCCACTTCTAAGATTTGAAATCTATTAAGTACTCTTTTATCCTTATCCCTTCAATTATTTTAAATAGAAGGGAGTCTCCCAGTTCCTTTAGAATTTCTTCACGGTCGTTTTTGAACTATCATCCAAAGACCAAATTGTAATACACCCTCATCCATCCACATCACCGCCGCCTCCTGCTAGTTTTGGGATCTTTCACCATCTCTCACACCGTCTACCCTCACGCTATCACCACAATTCTAATTGGAAGAAGTACTAGGAATTTCAGTGCAAGATGAAATCAAGTGTCCTACCTTCCCACATCCATTACAAATCACCGAAACAACCTCATATTCAACCTTACGCCAGACTCTTGCTAGAATAAGGGGCTTCTTTAGATCAACTTCAATACCAATATGTGCAAATTTTCCCTACTTGCCAACACTGTCTGTCTGTCAATCTTAATAAGCTTCCCAATATGGCTTGCAGCAACAAACAGAACCTCATCTTTATAGTTTTCGATAGGGAACTCGGCAATATGAACCCAAGTAATTACCTTTGTGATTTTTGTAGTAGAAGGAGAGAAACTAGGTACCCAATGAGTGACTGTGAGCATATGGCCTGCAATCACATAAGGGCCGCCAAACATAACCGTGATGAGATCCTCTTTACAATCGAACTTCACAATAAAATATTCATAATCTATATCAAACATCTCCATTTCTCCTCCAGATCAAAATGTACTTCAACTCTAAAAATCTTGGAATAAGAATACTTTTGATCTGTGCAATAGCCTCTGAAGG
>JAJMLV010000003.1:51949278-51961650 GCA_027123465.1 Erythroxylum coca
GTTTAATTTAAAGTAAAAACCATCTCAATCGGAGCTCTATAGATGAAGTTATGCTTAAGAAGCCAAAGTATGTTCATACTATAATCATGCTCTCTCAACTGACCCCTCACTATCTTTCCATCAATCTTTTTCAGACCAAAACCAAAAGTTACCAATTTTCATGGAGAGATAGAAATTGTGTTAGGAATATATCTCTTCAAGAATCACTTCATTTGGAGGTCGAATGATGAAGTTATGGCCAAAAGAATCCAACTTGTTTATATGCTCAATTATATTGTTCCTATCCTAGGAAAATTGCCATACCTTTATGTTGAAACCTCGGATTAAGATCATTCTTGGACGGTTTGAAAGATGAATTCTATATATACAACTTTTATAGAGACCAAAAAGCGAGATTTTTCTATTTAGAAAGTCAAAAATGCAAATTTCCGCAAGTGTACAGTGTATATCTGTTAAACGGACATACATGTAACGGACATAAGAGATACCCAAGCCCCTCCAAAACCTCTCAAATGCTTCCTACATCCATTCAAACATTACTTTCATTCATAATCTTTCCAAATTCACTTTTTCTAATGCAATAATACTCCTTAAACATTTAATTACGAATTTGAGTGCATTACACTCCCAAACCTCAACTCAAATGACTCATCACATGCACAAACTCTCATCATTACTATAGATATTTTGCACATACCTCTTATGCACCATCACCACTTATAATGCTCATGTCATATCCCTAAATTTTAATACTCAAAATTTACATACTTTATATTGTTGAAAAATTAAGAGGATAAGCTACAACTTTCCAGAAGACATTTTTGTCTAGTTCTTCCCAGATTAATATAATTTTTCCTCTGAATTTGGAACATGGAACACAATTCTTACCCTTAGGTGCCCTACTCTTGGACTTTTATTGATCACGTTGCTTCCTTGGCTCTTTGTACGGACAAATGAGGGATTTCTCTGGGCACTTGAAACCTGTGTGGTTATGGTTGGGCCCAAAACTTCAAAAACCACGGAATTTATGATTGTAATGACAATGGTCCAGTTTCTTACTAGAAGGCCCAATACACATCATATCACTTGCTCGCTCTTTATGGTTTATACTTTATACACTGCCTCCAAAAATATCACAAAATTTTCAGATAACGCTAATCAAACGATCTCTCCATCGTCCATTGAACTTCTGCAACACCATGCTCTCTGCAGCAGTGACCACCCACCACCCACCACTTTCTTTCTCCATCTCCGACAAACCATTCTCCTCTCCGTTCCTAAACCCTTTTCCTCCTCTCTTTATCTCAAAACTTCCAATCTTTACATCCCCTAAAACTCCTCTTAAATCCGTTTCTGCAACCCTTATTCCACCATCTCCAGCTTCTTCAAATCAACAACAACTCTACCAGCCATTTAGACCTCCACCATCTGGACTTCCCTCGCAATTCCGGTCTCTCGACGTTGCCTCTCGGCTCGAAATCCTCGCTAATAGGCTCGGCCTATGGTACGAGTACGCCCCTCTGATTTCCTCGCTTATGCGTGAAGGATTCACTCCGCCGTCTATCGAAGAATCAACAGGTATTTCTGGGGTTGAACAGAACTGCCTTGTAGTCGGAGCCCAAGTTCGCGAGTCTCTCGTTCAATCCAAAACCGACCCAGAAGTTGTTTCGGCGTTTGACATTAGAGGCGCTGAACTTTTATACGAGATTCGGCTCCTAAACGCTGCCCAAAGAATTGCTGCTGCTCGCTATATCGTAGAGAACGGGTTAGATGCTAAAGGTGCTCAGGATCTAGCTCGTGCTATGAAGGATTTTCCCAGGAGACGTGGAGATAAGTCTTGGGAGTGCTTTAATTATAGTCTTCCTGGCGATTGTTTGTCTTTTATGTACTTTAGGCAGGCTAGAGAGCATAAGAATAAATCGGACCAAAGGACCAAGGCGTTAGAGATGGCATTGGATGTTGCAGTGTCGGACAAGGCTAAAGTTGCAATCTCGAAGGAGTTAGAGCGCGACGGCGAAGAGAGTGTCGGGAAAGATGAGGAAGTGCGTGCCGGGGGTCGGGTTCCGGTTGTGAGGATGAAGATTGGTGAGGTTGCTGAAGCTAGTAGTGTTGTTGTGTTGCCTGTTTGTAGAGCAGAAGAAAGGGAAAGAGAGATTTTGGAAGCTCCATGGGAGTGTAAGAGTGGTGGTGAGTTCGGAGTAGTGGTGGCTGAGAAAGGGTGGACAAGGTGGGCGGTGTTGCCAGGTTGGGAAACAGTAGTGGGGTTAGAGAGTGGGGGTGTGGTGGTGGCGTTTCCAGACGCTAGAGCATTGCCTTGGAAGGCGAATAGGTGGTACAAGGAGGAGGCAATTTTGGTGGTGGCTGACAGGAGTAGGAAAGTGGTGAACGCAGATGACGGCTTTTATATGGTGGCGGTTGAAGGCGGCGGTAATGGTCATGGTGGGGGCTTGAAGGTGGAGCGAGGGTCAGCATTGAAACAAAGTGGGGTGCTGGAAAGTTTAGGGACAGTAGTCTTGGTGGTTAGACCTTCAAGAGACGAGACGGATGATCAATTGAGCGATGAAGATTGGGAGTGAGACAAGTTGATTTAGCTACGCTGGTCATGATAAAGCAAATTTTGTAGATTGTCAATAATGGGGATTACTGAAACCATCTTGTTAACAAATGCTCTATCATTCATATGCCCGTTGCTTGGTGGCAACTCAATTTATATTTTCGTTGTATACGTAATTTCTGATACTTTGAATTGATAAAGACAGAAGATTTCGAATCACGATGCATACGTATCTCTATTATGCTCCATTAAGGTCTGGAAATAAGTTAGCCGCTTATTAGTAGTCAATACGAGACCGGGCTTTACCTGAAATGAGAAAAATGGCATACATTCTCCAACTTATTAGTTTGCATACTTTTAGAATACATACAACGCCATTCAGTTACGATTCAGTAAAGATTATGCTCTACTTGAGATGCGAGAGTGATTCAATCTATGACAAGTTTATGCTCTATTTGAGATGCTATGCCATGGCCGCCATCGCATGGCTCATCCATCAGTTATTTGTTATCTGACCACAATCTTCAATTAAGACAGTTTGGGAAGTACTCCCACTCCTAGACCCAACCTTCTCCATCTCTTTAACAACAACATAGCCATCTACAACTTTACCAAATACAACATGCTTACCATCAAGCCAGGAGGTCTTCTCAGTACAAATAAAGAACTGGGAACCATTTGTGTTTGGTCCTGCATTTGCCATTGACAGCACTCCTGGCCCTGTATGCTTCAGTTTAAAGTTCTCATCAGCAAATTTTGATCCGTAGATTGATTCTCCACCAGTTCCATTTCCCCTAGTGAAATCACCACCCTGACACATGAAGTTAGGGATTATGCGGTGAAAAGTTGAACCCTTGTAATGCAATGGCCTCCCTGAACTCCCAATCCCTTTCTCTCCTGTACAAAGGGCGCGAAAGTTTTCAGCAGTTTTTGGAGTGACATCTGAAAATAGTTCCATCACTATTCGGCCAGCTTTGGTCTTCCCTATGAGAATGTCGAAGAAAACCTTCGGGTTTGACATTTTCAATTACCAGCTCAAAACCTGCACAACATTGGCAAGGAGAGGATAAGTTCAGATGTTCAACAACCTCAAAAGGTTGCCAAAATCAATAGGCACACAAAAACACGATTGCTTGCTCTTATTTGAGACGCTTGATATTTGTGACCACACATTCATTAACAAAGAGGTTAACAATTCTTGCAGAAACAATAGCATTATGCTGTTATCAAAGTAAGAGGTTACGAAAATTCAATCCCTTTTACTGTAAACGAAAGTAATGAACGTAAATGAAAATTAAAAGCAGTATTGCAACTTGTTCGAGGCCTAATCAAAATGGATAGGATACATTTGATAGGCACGGAGAATTGCTATTATTATTGCCAACCTTCAATGCAAATTACGCCATTATGGTTTATTGACGCCCTTGCTCTGCAAATTGGCTTCACAAAACAAAAATTAAGAAAAGAAAAGAAAAGAAAAGACAAAGGAGCAAAAACAACTCATAGATTCACAAGTGCAAGCACACATACATAAAGTGCATACAAATCAACACCTACTAAATATGGGTACACCAATGAACAAACTGAAAGTATATATAAGTAGTCGGATAAACGCGCATACAACAGAAAACACCTCAAAATGAGGATCGTCCCAATGAAAACCCGCAAATAGAAACTGAAAAAATCAAAGGGCAATCAGAGTATGAACCATATAAGATAAAATAAGGGTCGACAAGCAATTGATAGCATTAAGGAAAAAGTTTGCACCTTCGGGACGACTGGGGTAGCAGAGAGTATAAGCCGATATAACTAAAAAGAGGGGCTTTAGCTTTAGTTATATATACGTTGAGGGAAGCAGTTTTAGGAATTAGGGTTTTGTCTTTCCATTTCTTTGTCGTTTACTTCGGTACCCAACCCATAACTTTTTACATATCCAACCTAGCTTGTAATATCGATGTCGGATTTAATTATAGTATACTATTATACTAGAATTAATCAATATTAGTAACACTTTGGATAATTTTTTAAATTTATAAAATAGTCTTTGAAATTTTTAAAAATTATAAAATAATTCCTCAATATATTATACAATATAATTTATAATTTTACATCAATTATATCTTTAAAAATTATAATAATAGAAATTAGAAATAACAATAATCTATTAATTTCTATTAATATTACTTTTCATATATTTGACATATAAATAACAACCACAATGAATATAAAAAATTCATATAAATATAAAATTAAGAACTAAACAAAGTACTTAAAATTACAATTTTATCATATAATAAATAATATTACATCAAAACATCAAATAAAAAGAATAATAAATATACATAACTCTCTAAGTATTACAATTTACAATAAGAGTTTATATCAAGGAAACAACTAATTAGAAATGAAATTTGAAATAAAATATTTACAGTTATATTTATATTTTATATAATAATTTAATATATACATTAAATATATGTGAAATTAAAAGAAGAGGAAAGATGAAAACTTTCAATAAAATATCTACTCAAATTATGTTGACCTTAATTATCATTTAGTACAAATTACTTATCATTGATAGGAGTCTTGTCATTATCATTATTCAAATTTATTGCACCAAATAAAATGTCAAAACTTTTTCATATAAGATTATCTTCCAAGTTGCTTTCATATATCAAACTCGGTCCCTCAAAAACCTAACCTGCCAAAAGTTCGATATGATTAAAGTAAATTGGATCTACAGGACTACTTGTTCCAGTAAGAGACCTAATAAACAAATAAAATTAAATTATTAAGAAATTATAAAAAATTTATTCAACTTAATGATAATAATAACATACATTTCTTAAAGCTTTAAGTTATATCGAACAAATACCAAATCGTTCAATTTTTTGTATTGCAATCTATTCCTTTTCTTGAATTAAGGAATTTAAATATGTTCAAATTCCTTTCACACTCTGTTGTACTCATGCATTGACATAGAATTCGAATCGTAAATATTTGTAATTCTAGAACACCAATATCAAATTAGTCCCACCAAGTAACTATAAGATGATTACAAGGTAAGGTGTGTAAAAAGAAGACCTATTTTTTAGATTAGCCTTGATTACATCCTTTGCCCTCTCCATGACATCATAAAAATAACTTATTTTTGCTTTCTCATCACTATTAGCTAGATAAAAAACTATCTCTAACGGCTTACAAACTCGAATTGCAAATTGAAACTAGGACTGAAATTCATTATCTTCAAGTATAATTTTAGAAACCTCAACTCTAACATTAGACCTAACATACTTTATTGCGACTCACTTATCACTTGTAAACATTTGCCTTAACTCCTTCTTCATCAAAGCAAAACACTGAAGTGATAAGAGATTAGTCATAAATCTTATTGTAGCATGACAACACAAATTCCTACCATTAGTGAAATCCTTTCTCATCAAATTTAGTACCTATGCATGATTATAGATAACCTTGTTCACTTTCTTTGCTTTCTCCATAGTCTTATCAATGATAGGAAAATATCTAGCATCTTCTATATTTTCCATCATCAGGTTAATGCAATATGTAACACAAGGAGTCCAATAAAGAGGATTATACTTGCTTTGCAATCTTTTTCTTACTGCTTTGCAAGCAAGATCATTGTCATTAATGAACTAAATAATGTTTTCTGATCGAATTTCATTATAACTTCATCAAATATCTGAAATAGAGTATCAACATTTCTAATAAGGTCATATGCATTAATAGACTTTTAAAACATTATCGTTTCAGCATAATAAACTAAAAACTTGATAATAGGTTTGTGTACTCTATTTGTCCAACCATCACAAATGATTGAACATCCTTAAGTTGCCCAAGTCATTTTTCTTCCAACCAAATTACTTTTTATTTCATAAACATAGCTATTTAGATGTTTACCTCTATAGTCATCAATTGAAGGAGCCTTATATCTTGGAGTGTAAGAGGCAATAACAACCACCATAAGTTGGTAATAATAAGATTTGGTAGCATTGAATGATACATGAAGCGAAAAAATACATGGATTAATATCACCAAGAAAGCTAATGTCCAGTAGATAGATCGAAAAATATTTAAGACACAGCAAACACGACTTGAGAACCTAAGATATATGAAACCTTATACCCAGAAAGATGTTGTTTGAAGAACCCTTGAAAGTTGAATGCCACGAAGGATGATTATGCCTTCGATAAGTTCATAAGTGTTCAAAACAAATGTAAGACTTAAGAGAGATAAACTCACAAACTCATAAGAGAATTGTTTCAATTTCTAATCAAAAGGGAAGTGTCTTCCCTTACAATGAAAAATGGTATTTATAGGATAAGGGTGTGCCTAGTCATATAGGGTAAATATCTAAATTAGTGAAAATAATTAGTTAAAAATGGTCCAAAGACTAAATAGGAAAATTAATTCAAAGAGTAGTATTTGGAATAATTTCCTTTGAAGCTTGATTCTTTTGCCAAAATTGTTGAAGGAATAATTTTTTAGATAATTTTCCTTTGGAACTCAATTCTCCGCCAACTTTATTCCCGCGCTTTGTCCACGCTTACTATAATGGTCCAATTGAGGTAATGGGGCACCTCCTCCTCCGGTTTGCCACTCGAATTCTTCATTTGAATCTCCCGAACCAGCCCTGCCATTTACTCCTTAATTCTCTTAACATGAGCTCAGGTTATCGGTCCAACTGGCACATACAAAGGGTCCTATTGCCTTATCTTGGTCTTGTTTGTATTATCCTCTCCTTCATTAAGAGGATTCGTCCACAAATCAACACTTGCGTCAAAAGGAGATAAATCACTAACATTGAAAGTGGTCGATACATTGTACTCACCTGGGAGCTTTAATTTGTATGCGTTGTCATTGATCCTTTCAATGACTTGAAACAGTCCATCCCCTCGAGGTTGCAACTTATTTTACCTCTGTTTCGAGAACCTCTCTTTACGCATATAAAGCCATACCTAGTCACCTAGTTCAAAGATATTTTACATCGTCCCTTGTTGGCTTTACTGGTATACTATTCATTCTTCTTCTCAATTTGAGCTGCTTTCACTTTCTCATGAAGTGACCTCACTAATCCTTCCTTCCTCTTGCCATCTAAACTACGAGATAGGGCATCTGCTACCACATTCTCCTTACCCTGTTTGTATTTGATCACATATGGAAAGGACTCAATGAATTCCATCCATTTGGTATGTCTTTTATTCAGCTTGCCTTGTCCCTTTATGTTCTTTAATGACGATCAATGTGAACCACGAACTCCTTTGGCCATATATAGTGTTGCCATGTCTCTAATGCTATAATGTGGGCATAGAGCTCCTTATCATACATAGGATACTTGAGTGGTGCCCCATTAAACTTCTCACTGAAATAGGCAATGGGTCTTCTATCCTACATTAACACAGCACCAATACCTATTCTCAATTCATCATATTCAATCTCAAAAGTCTTAGAAAAATTACGTAAATCCAAAATAAGTGTAGAGCATAATTTTTCTTTAATCAAATTGAAATCTATTTCTTGTGCCTTATCCCACGTAAATCCTACATTTTCTTAATTACTTCAATTATAGGAGCAGCTAGTGTGCTAAAATCTTTAACAAACCAGTGATAAAAAATAGTCATCCTATGAAAACTTCTTACCTCTGTGATGCTTGTAGGTGTGGGTCATTCCTTAATTGCTCTTACGTTTTCCTCATCCACCTCAACTTCATTATAACTCACAACAAATCCAAGGAAAATAACTTTATCCACGCAAAAATGACATTTTTGAATATTAGCGTAAAAATTTTCCTCTCTAAGTACATTTAGTGCCTCTCTCAAAAGTCCAATGTGAACCTCGAAGCATTTACTATAAATAAAAATGTCGTCAAAATATACCGTAACAAATTTACCGATCAAGTTACACAAGATATGATTCATTAACCGCTTGAAAGTACTAGGTGCATTTGATAAACCAAACTGCATAACTAACTACTCATATAAGCCATTTTTTTAAATGTTGTTTTCCATTCATCACCTTCTCTTATCCTTATTTGATGATAGCGACTTTTTAAATTTATTTCGCTAAAAATTTTAGCCCCATGAAGCTCATCTAGCATATCATCTAACCTTAAAATAGGATGGTGATACTTAAACGTTATGCTATTAATGGCTCTGCAATCAACGCACATCCTACAGGTTCCGTCTTTCTTGGGCATGAGCAGGACTATTATAACATATTGACTCATACTTTCCCTCACATACCCTTTGCTCATAAGTTCCTCTACCTGCCTTTGAAGTTCCTTTGTCTCCTCAGGGTTACTCCTATAGGTTAGTCGGTTTGGAATATCATCCCTAGGTATAAAGTCTCTATGGTGTTCAATTCCGCTAATAGGTGGTAACCCACTAGGTATCTCCTTGGGGAACACATCCGCAAACTCCTGCAATAAAGAAACAACCAAAATTGGGAGGGAATTGTTAGTCAAATTAAGAATAAGGAGAGATTCCTTGTATACCAATAAAATTAATTGTTGGTTTTTTTATAGGGCCTTTATCATCTCACCTTTCCTTGCAAAGAAACTCTTTCTTTTTGTTCTCTCCTTTTTTTCCTTCTCGTTTTGCCATTCAAACTTTCTTATTTTTTTACACTCATTTTCTTAATTTTTTGGTTTATAATCGATTATCTGCCTCCTGCTTCAACTTAACTTGGTCCTTATAGACTTGTGGAAGTGTTAAAAGCCCCAATATAATTAGCCTTTCATCTATCTTGAAGTTATACTAATTCTTGTAACCATCATGTATGGCATATCTGTCAAACTTTCAAGGCCTTCCTAATAAAATATAGGTTACTTTCATTTGAACTACATCACATAATACCTTATCGGTATAAGTCCGAATAGTGAATTTTACTAGCACCTGTTTGTTCACCTTGACCTCGCCACTGTCATTGAACCATTGCAACTTATAAGGTTTAGGGTGTTTGATCAATGGTAACCCCATCTTCTCCACAAAAACTACAATGGCCACATTAGTGCAACTACCTCTGTTAATAATCATACTCTGACGCTTTCCTCCCACAAGACACCTGGTATGAAAAATATTTTTCTATTGCAAGTCTACCTCATTCACCTGTGCCCGAGTATTAAGGGCTCTCTTAGACACCAAAGTTGTCAGGACAACCATTAGTTCTTAATCTTTATCATCCTTATAGGCCTCCTCACTTTTCTCATCTTCTAACTCGATAAACCCATTCTTGTTAACCATTGTCCTTTTGTTGGGACACTGAGAAGCTATATGCACACCCCTTGATATTTGAAGCACTTAATGTCTCGATTCCTAGAAGATGTGGTTTCTACTTTGTCGTTGTGCTTTTGTGTCAGTTCTTTTTCCCTATTGATGATTCCCCTTTTTCCAACCTAACTTATCTGACCCTTCCTTACCCCACCTAGGTTTTGATAAACTACTAATTCCAACTGTGGGCTTGGAAATCACTCTCCGCTTCAACTGATTCTCCATTTTCATTGCCATGTGCACCAATTCTTCTAACTCCATATAATGGTATAGTTCAACCACATTAGCTATCTCCCTATTTAGACCGCTTAAAAATTGTGCTATTGTGGCCTCTCGATCCTCCTCAATGTTAAGCCAAATCATAGTCATCTCTATCTCCTTAAAATAGTCATCCACACTTTGATTTCCTTGAGTTAAAGTCTGTAACCTGTGATAAATCTCTTTATAGTAACGAATTATGACAACCTTTAATTTTTCCTGCGTCCTTATCAGCCTCTCTCGATTTTTCTTCCTACCATTAACTAATTGATCCCACCAAACTAATGCATCATCCGTAAATTCAATAACGTCCAACTTCACCTTTTCTCCTCTGAGAACCCACGACAGTCGAGCATCAGCTCCACCCTCTTTTCCCACTCTAGGTAAACTTCTGGATCACTTTGTAAGGTTTCGATCATGCATCTCATATATAATATATATCAAATATACTTATGTATATCTACTTATGTATATAGATATAGAAAACAAAAACATGAAATGCAAGATGTTTACATACCTTTTTGACGATCTCCTTCGTTCTTTAATTTTCTCCTCGTTGGGTTGTCGTAAACCACAATAATTAATATAGACCGTCTCTAATAAAAGTCCATACGAAGATAGAAGGATGAAACCTCACTAGGAGATGGCTAGAATTTTTTCTTGACGCTAGCAAAGACGAGAACTCTTGTGAGGGTTAGAGAGAAAAAGAGTGTTTGTATAAGAAAGAACCTTTCTTTCACTTGTGTCTTACATAAGATGCACAAAAATCATCTCTATTTTATGCACCATTTGGCCTTTCCATAACCCCCATCACTAATAGAGAGTTATGGGAAGTTAATGGTCATGAATAGCATACATTAATGGAAGTTATAGGAAGTTAATAACCATGAATAGCCTACCAAAAGTTGACAAGATTGAGATATTTCTTCGTAGACTGTCGTTTATGTCAGCAAAAGAAAGTTAGAAAAGAGAGAAAAGGTGGCATTTTTTTCTTGCAGCCGACGACGCACAATGTTTGTGGAGTTTCAGTAAGCGTTCCATTGAGCTTTCGTTTGAGTATTGGGTAATATCTTTCGGAGGTCATGGCCTCCATGGACCCCGAGGGTCAGTCGACCAAGAAAGGTCAGACTCGAAAACAAGATGATGCAATTCCTCTTTTAAAACTAACGTATAGTGCGGCGGTTGTAGGGACTTCTGCTGTGACTGATCATGCTTCGATGTTACCTTGGACGGACGAGGCGCCTATAGCCGTGGAATAGGGGGATATTATGTCCAAAGAGGGGGAGCGAGGCCCACGTCTATGGCTGTCCCAAGCCTTCAAAGCTCGACTAGATCACCAATGGGAGCAGGTAGTGGTTGTCAAAATCCTGGCGCACCCGATAGGATTTCGCACCCTCAGCAATCGACTCCAAGGCCTGTGGCATCTGCGAGGACAGCTGAAGGTGGTGGACATGGACCACTATTTCTACCTCGTCAAATTTAAGGAAGAGTTCGATTATATCAAGGTTTTAACCATAGGCCCATGGGTGATTTTCAGACAAGTGCTGGCTATCCAAAGATGGCTCCCGTCTTTCTGGCCTACGCCGGCACAGGCTTCTCAAGTGGTGGTCTGCGTCCGGTTTCTAAACCTCCCCATTGCGCACTACCACCCCCAAATACTCCAGGTTTTAGGGAACATGGTGGGCAACCTTTTGAAAATCGACGAAGCTACCACTACTGCTCAGTGTGGCCGATTTGCGCGTCTAGCAGTTGAGCTTGACCTTAGCGTTCCCCTTCGCACCAGCGTGGACTTGGATGCAGAGACATTGTTGGTTGAATACGAGGGCCTCCCCTCGGTATGTTATGGTTGTGGATTCACCGGACATGCAACTGGAGCATGTCCAAAGCTGGCAACTTCCTCGACTCCCAACCAGGAACCATGCAGGGAGGAAGCCTCTTTGGCCACGCGGTGTCACCAGACAGGGTCGACAGCTGCAGGGAACTCGATAGACGTAACCACCAGCGAGAGCCCCTAGATTCCTGTCCATAGGCTTGCGCCCAGACCTACCCTGAAACACCCAGGAGAGACTAGCACCAACGGCATGCGAGATGGAGGCACTCTGCACAAGTCGCCGGCTACGGTCCTAGGAGGATCACACAGCCACGCTCCAACCAGGGCAGGGATGAAAGGGGCGACGCCCGTTCGTGGTTGACCGCGCGTCGTAACGCTAAGCAAAATTAAAATAACTAGACTACTACTGTAGCAGTGGCAAGTCTAGGTCGATCCCACAG
>JAJMLV010000003.1:52038161-52050384 GCA_027123465.1 Erythroxylum coca
TGTTTTCTTTAAGATAGTATTTTTGCCATAACTTTTTCATTTCTAATCCGATTTGAGCGTTTTCAGTGGCGTTGGAACCGTGAGAGCGTAAGGAACATATTTTCTTAAAAATCCAAAGCCAAATTTTCTATTTCAAGATTTCTCCTTTTGTGGCCAATTTTGTGTCGGTTTTGGGTCCTCTATGCTTATGTATGCTTTTATGGGTCCGAATGTTGGGCCTTGGAGACGGGGTCCAACAATGTCTCTTACACAATATTGACACCTTCTGTCTAGGATAAGGGTGATTCCCTCCTTTTCCATTTTGATCCCTAATTCTCCACCACTCCTAATGCAACTCGCTCTATGGCTCCAACTCCCCAGAAAAGCTAGAAGCAAATGGTTGGAGACCACCATGCCGCAAACCTTCTATTCAAACCATCCAAAGAACTTGATAGCAAACTCATTGTTTATCCTGAACTAGAAGTCTTAGAGGAAGGAGCTCGCAATTGGGAATCCGCTATAGAGGGATTTTTCTTTGATCAAAGGCCACCTTTCATAGCTATTAAAAAATGGGCATGTAACGTCCCATTCCCATATTAAGGGTTAGAGCCCTATATTTCGGTAATTGAGAAAATAATAATGAAAGATTAGAAAATGCATTTCATTCCCATGCATAATGTTAGCATACACACACATGAATATTGATTTTTGCACATTAAAATAATTGTACATGCATTCATTGATAATTTCTGGGTATAATAGAATTGTGATGTGACATTATTGAGATTTGTGAATTTGTTGCATTGAAATTTTATTTGGAGAGTGTAATTATTAATTTTGAATTTTGGTGAATTTTAGGAATAATTTCTGAAAATGTTAGATATTATTGTACTAGGAAAAATGCCACTTGACAAGCAAATTGATGTATATAAAATAGAAATAACTGTAATGATATTGAAGAAACTTGTGAGAAGATGACGTTGAAAGTAGCAAGAAATCTTCTTTCAAAGAAAAATTTCCCTGAATTAGGTTAAGTTGATCAGATAATTCAATTTAAGAATGATCAATGAAGGAACAAAATAGAAATGAATATGCAATGAATCAAAAAGTAAATATTGGAGTCATATCCATAGTGGAGTCTCAAGCATAATACGTAGAATATGCTACTAAAAGTATATGTATTTTGTTGATGTCAAGTATCTAACAATGTGAGTGGATTTTTGAATTCGAGGTGACACTATAGCTAATGTGATAAGAACTTAGGTCCACGTTATATTCTATGTAAATATGTCTGGGAGATACAAATTATATCTAATGAATGTGTTACCAACATAGGAAGTTATGATTGTAAATAAATTGAAGTATGTGGAGAAAATTATTCAAGAAAATAAGTCAACTAAGAAACTGAGAATAACATGAGATAATATTATCTCATTGAGGAATTAGTTACTTAAGGAATAGTGAGAACTAATCATTAGCACGATGATTTTTGACAATATCTGTTGACTTAACATATGCCCCCGACAGTATTATGGTATTGTAGATTAAAGCGATCCAAGCAAAATTGATCAATTAATGACTATGATAATAGATGGTATTTTGCGTGTATTTGATAAGTAACGAGAATATTCTTGAATGCTTGAAGTGAATCTTATAAATCATGAGAGAGAAACAAATAGATGCCAACTTCAATAAGAGTGAGTATTAGCTTGATTAAATCAAATGTTAGGTCGTATAGTATCTGAACATAGCATATTGGGAGACCCAAAGAAAGTAAAGATAATGATGAAATGAGAAACTCCAAGGAATATATGAGAGATCAGGAGTTTTTTGAACTAGCTATATATTGGATACTACCAAAGACTGTTAAGGAGTTTTTACTTATCTTAGCCCTTTGACAAAAATGTCTAAGGAAAATGTGTAAACCGTATGAGTGATGCGTATAAAAAGAATTTTGTAGAACTATAACCCAATATTGATTATGCCATTTAGCTTTGGAGATTTCACAGTATACAATGAAGTTTCCCGTTAGAGATTAAGATGCAATTTATTGTAACATTATAAAGTGAGTTTGTATGAGACAATTAAACCTTACGAGCTAATTATTTAATATATGATTTGGAACTTGCTGCAATAGTAATTGTTTTGAGAGCTTAGAGATCATTAAAGTTTGAGGTAATTATTGAGTTTGAATGAAATGAAAATGAAACAGAAATAATGGACATAACTACTAAAAGATTATGATTGGGCAAATGAGTATTTTCCAAAAAAGCCAGTGTTGTAATCTGATGTATTGAATAGAAAATTCAATAATGAAATCTCACAAGTTTAGATATTGAGGTTACCGATCTAGTGCAATAAAAAGCATAGAATGTCGAGTTGAATTTTAGGCAATTCAGAGTATTATTAGCTATTAAAATTAAGATAGTTTCTTATGAAAGAATTAATAAAGCCCAAAAACTAAGGATTTAGGATTGTGAATCTTATAGAGGAATTGAAAATGAATCTGACTTTTGAGTTTGAATAGGAACAATGATATTTTGTGATTGAAATAAGAAGTATGTGTACCCGATAAAGATGATTGAGCAAAGAGATAGTTAGAAAAAAAAAGCTTAAATAACAAATTATACTATACATCCTAGTACGAATACACCGAAATAACATTTGACGGCTAAGGAGGTAGAAGCAAATGACTACATGTATAAGTTGGCAATAGTCTTAACTGTTAGAGATATGCTTAAAAATTATATTTTGGAGTTCATAGGAACATGAGATCAATGTATAGTTCTAAGTGACCTTAAGCATAACAATCATTATCCTAGTGATATTCTTAGAATATTGTATGAGGCGTAATACAACAAAAAGATTCGTTCGCCCTTACAATGAAATGAAGAGGGCCTAAAAATGGTTGAAGGCCATAATGGATTTGAGGTATTGTTGATAAGTGAAATGAATTTATAATAGAAATTAAGTGATTCAAGAAGGATAAATGAGTTATGTGGATCGACAACGAAGACATGGATTATAGTAAGATGGATATAAGAGTTAAGTGTATTAACTATAAAGAGATGTGAAATATCAAATGAAAAATGAAATGTCTCTGAGAGTATCACCTTGCCAAGGTGTGCTTAGATTGAGTACAAGGCGTGCTCAGGTTAGGATAATGAATATATTGGTCCACATGAAATATATTGAGGAAATAGTTAAGATAATGTAATATCAGAATAAGTGACTAGAAAAATTGAGTGATTCCATTGACCATAGTCAAGTGGAAGAAAGTATTCGAAGGTAAATAGGAAATGGAGGAGTATATGAGAAAATAATACCCCTACCTTCCTGATCAATTAGATAAGAATTTCGAGGACAAAATTTATTACGCAGGACAAAAATGTAACATCCCGTTCTCATATTAAAGGTTAGAGCCCTAGATTTTGGTAATTGAGAAAATAGTAATGAGAGATTAGAAAATGCATTTCATGCCCATGCATAATGTTAGCATACACATATATGAATATTGATTTTTGCACATTAAAATAATTGTACATGCATTCATTGACAATTTCTGGGTATAATAGAATTGTGATGTGATATTATTGAGACTTGTGAATTTGTTGCATTAAAAATTTATTTGGAGAGTGTAACTATTAATTTTAAATTTTGGTGAATTTTAGGAATAATTTTCAAAATTTTTGGATATTATTGTACTAGGAAAAATGCTATTTGGCATGTAAATTGATGTATGGAAAATAGAAATGAGTGTAATGATATTGAAGAAACTTATGAGAAGATGACATTGAAAAGTTTGGAGATAATTGGAATGAAAGGAAGAGAGTTAGGGAACTAGTTCAATAAGAACTATTTAGTTAGGAAACTAGCTAAGATCTTAAGAAATTGACAAGTGTCCACACGTTCTTTTAAACTTGAAAGATCCATCTACTGTTTGTTCTTATCTTAAAATATCTTCTTCGAGATTTTCCTTCATCTTCTGGAAGCTTCATTTCTTTCAGAGATTTCTCATCCTCACAATGCAAGCCTTGCTCTCATCTTCCGTTTGCTATCTCTTTTTGTTATCCCCTTCATTATCACTAAAATACCTAACCCTATAACCTCGAACTGTTGATGATCAAGTGTTGTTGGAAAGCTAGGGTTCACGTGATTTCAAAGATTTTAGAGCTTTAGACAAGTAAGCATTTTATGGTTCTTTATGGTTGCATAAGAGGAGACATGCATCATGTTAGTTATACATTGAAGTTATAAAATGAAAATGTACATGTGCTGAAACGTTAGTGAAAAACCAGAGCATACAACATCTGTTGATTTTTTGGATTTGAGGATAAATATGCTACAAAATAGTGTAGAAATAATTTTTGAGTTAGAAAGATCAATGAAAAAATGCATGGGAAGAGGAAAAAAATTTATGAAAGATTAAAGTATATATGCTCTGTTTTCTTTTCACTACACACATACACACACACACACACACACGTAAATATTTTGGTGTTTTTAAACATGATCTGAACCAAAAATAAATGTAGAGTTAAGATGAAATGAAAATGTTGATAGAGATAAATGAGTGTAGCAGAAAATGAAAAACGCAGGACATGAAGAAGATGTATGAATGATATGCGGGTTTAGATGATTTTATGTAAACTTGCATGTTCTATGAATATGTTGAATGGAAATGAAACATAAAGAGTAGACATGACTTAGAAGTGTAGGATTGAATGATAGTTATAGAAGAAAATGGAAAATTTACAAGAGATGAAAAAATGCAGCAGTGAAGAAAATGAAGAAACGCAGGAAAGTGAAAATTTCGTGAATATGAGATGTTTTTGATATTGGTGTTAATGATAGTTTTTAATTTGTTTAATAATGAGTTGAGCCAAAATAAGAGTCGAAAATGAAAGTTAGAGGAAGAAAATAAGGAGAATGTAGAAAATGAAAATGCAAAAAAATGAAAGAAGAAATGCAGAAAATGTGAATAATGTACGTGAATGTGATTCGGTTTTTAGTGTTTATGTTTTAATATGAAATTTGGATTTGTTTATGGATGGTTTGAGTTGAATGAAAGTTGAAAATGAGGTTGAGTAAAGTTAGAGATGTTGGTCTGAGTAGAGGAAAAGAAAGAAAGAAGAAGAAAATTGCAGTATCTAAAGAGAAGAAGAATCACGATTTTGGAAGAGGAAGAGGAAAACACGATCGCGACTTTCCTCTTTTGGCTGGAGACTCGTGATCATGCTGAAGCACGATCATGATTCAAATAGGCGAGTGAAAACTCGTGATTGTGCTCATGCACAATCGCTTAACTACACAAGAAATAATAACATAACAATATTTAGACACTAAACTTCGAAAACTATTAAAACATAAAAACCTACAACTATGCTATTTAAAAAATGCAAACGTACCATAGCAATATAGTTGTGAAACCAAAAATAGACATATGTCTAGAACAAAATATTATAAAAAGCATAGATATACACCCTATAAATCGTATAAGTGGAAAAGATATCCTACTCATTATTATAAACAAAGACCTTATAAACCTTATAAAAAAACACTTTAGAAGAAGGAAATATAGACAATTCAAACCTAAAAAACAAGATTGTCCACAGAAAAAGAAAAATTGTCTTTGTTGGCTATGTAAAGAAGAAGGACATTATGCAAATACAAGTTCAAAACGTAAAAACCCAAAATATACCGAAAAACTTCATATTTTACAATCAACCATAATAGAAGAATTAGAACCAATGGAATTCGAGTATAATATCGATTCTACAATCTCTTCTATTTATCAATATGAATCTTATACAGGAAACTCATAATCCTTAGTTGAATCTGAATACAACTTTTATCCAAGTGATAATTCAAAATAAAAATGTTAATGCATATATAGACACTGGAGCTACAATTTGTATTGCTTCTAAGCAATTATTAACAACATGGAAAAAGTAGAAAAACCTTTACAAATAAGAATAGCAGATGGAAGTTTTAAATCCATATGGTATGTAAGTTACTATAATAATCTTGTGATAGAAAACTTTACATTTTTAGTACCGTCAATATATCAACAAAAATCAGGATTACCATTAATCTTAGGAAATAATTTTTTAAAATTGTATAATCCTTTCTGTCAATATTTACATTACATCACATTAAGAACACCTCTAATCAAAACTTTAAATCAAAAATCAATTATTCTTAAAATTCCTATTTATCATACAACCTATTATAAACAATTACAAGAAATCACTTATAAATTAGACCATCTTCAGTTCTACATTCTAAATAATATGTCTATCCAATTGGAAATATAAACCTTATTAGAAAATGTATGTAGTGAAAATCCCCTAGATCCTAAGAAAAATCATAATAAACAACTCATCAAAATAAAATTGAAGGATCCAACTCTGGAAGTCAATATTCAAAACAATATACCTTACTCTCAACAAGATGTTCAAGAATTTACAATTGAATGTGCAGATTTACTCACAAAACAATTAATTACACCTAATACAAGTAAATGTTCAACACCTGCTTTTTATGTAAACAATTATGCTAAACAGATAATAAGTAAAGAAAATTACTAAAATAAAACACATAACATGAATAATAGACAAAATAATAATAAAAATTATAACAGGTAAGTCAAAAGAAATAGCAAGATAATGCACGATGATTAACAAATTAATTTTGATATGTATTTAAGATCTCGTTTTAGATTTTGTTTGTTATTATGTTGGACATGTTTGATTATATATAAATTTTGTGTTAATTGAGATATTCTAGTGGGATTGTTATTTTTATGAGCTTTTTCTAATTTGACTTCACATTTTGTAATCCAATATTTATGATTTTCTGCCATCTCTCTACTTTTTTTAATTTGGGATTTAAGGGTAGATTTTAAATCAAAGTAATGCATAATAACTGATCTTTTATTGATAGAAAAGAGAATACAACAAAGACTTAATCGATATATATATATATATATAATCCTTATTTTAAAATATTAAATACATATTGTGAATGTGATTGTTGCCTTCTATTGTTATAAGAATAAATAAGAGTTTTGTTTATTGTTAGACTTATTAAGCAAAGTTATAACTACTTAACAAAATTTGTGTGATTTAGATGAGTAAATTCATGATCATATAAATTTAGAGATAGAGTTACGAATAATATATAGGATATGATTTGGCAAGACTTGTCACCTAATGAATCTAGGAGTTACACAAGATGTAATTAATAAAGTTGTTATTTACCTAAATTTAAGTTTAGTTGGCTTGTTCAAAAAACTCAAGATCAACTAAATGTAAATAAGATCCTAGCCTATTAGATAGATTATAGTAATATTTTTGAACAGTTGTAAGGGTTATTATTTTGAATAAAATAGTGGGGCTAACTAAATACATGATTAAAGTCCTAATTTCATTTTGTAGGAATGACATAGAACCAAAACTTATTTTTTCTTACATTTATAATTTTTCCTTATTGGAATTTATCTTATTGAGTATAGTTAACACTAATAGTCAGTGAACTAAATTTTTTGGACATAGGTTAAGTTTGAGAAAAGTTCTCAAAGTCAGATAGAAAAGTTATATGTCCATTATGCAATTTTTCCATTTATCTATGTTGAGTATTTGGAGTTAAAGCTTTAAAGATATATCAAAATCATATGGATGAGAAAATATATTGGCATTTTGAGTTGAATAATGTCTCATAAAATTTGATGACAACAATATGTATGCCAACATCATGATAGCAAGATACAAAATGTTGCATGGAGTATAGTTAAAAGGTACAACACCTTGATGAAATTGTTTCATTCAATTTACTTTATTAAAAGCACAAATGTTGACTAAAATTGAAGGCATTTATTATAGAATGATAATAGTTATCATTAGAAAAAATAATTGCATAACTTTTCTTGTCTAGACGTGATATGAGTGTTTGATATTGAATTCATATTCAATATTATTATAATGTTCAATCATGATAATAAAAAGATTGTTAAGTAAATATAACTAATCCAAGTTTATGCAAATAGTTTCTATGTGTTATGATCACAAGAGATTTATACTTAACATAAGTAAAAAGAATACAAAGTTAGATAACCGAGAAAATCTTTATATGCTATGTTCGTTAAATCAACAGAATAAGAATCATAAAGTTACATATAAGGATATATGTATCCTTTTGATTATGAATCGTATGAAACTTGTTAAGTTTAAGAATAGCCAAATCAATTTTTAGTGAAAAAATGATGACGGTATTGAATTATTAAACCTTATATATGTGATGTGTTGGATGTGATAACAATTCATAAAAGGGCGATACTTGTATTTTATTAAATTACTAATGACTTTATATTTTATAGTCATATATATTAAATGAAATATTGATTTAAAATTTTGAAAAATCTAAATTGTTTACATCTAAGTAGAAATTAAGTACTGAGAATGTTGAAGCACTTTGATGAGGTTGACGTTGTGAGTTGTAAATTTTCAGTTATCCATAGGAAAATAGATTCTCTAATGAATACCTTCACAAAATTCCATAATAATATGGTTTTATGTAAAGAGGAATATACAATATGAGATATTGTAAGATAAAATATTTATTTCTTCTATAAATGTGCCTAGTACTATAACTTACTTTCGATAGTTACAATTAAATCAATTAGCAATATTTCATATTAGATATGAAACATTAAGACTTTTAAAGAGTTAAAGTTAACGATTTAAGGATGTGATACTTAGTTGAAACATATATTATTCATTAAATTTAGAACTAAATTAGATAATAGAAATTTATGGGATATTCAAAAGGTTGGATATAATGTTACAGACCTATTAAATTAATTTTTTATTTTAATATATACTTATAAGAGAATGGTTATCAAGATAAGAAGTGGGAGTACTATGAAATTTAAAAAGTTTAAATCTCATGACAACACATTTAATAGGAACTAGTGCCTTTTTTATACATTTGATGTAAAGTTAAAACTCTACAAGATTTTGAAAGATTCACTTTCATGATGAATATTTTGGAGATAATTGTGAAATCATATCTATAATAAGATTAATGGGAGTATAGTTGTCCTCTTCAGTGAGAGTATGTAGAGAATTGAAAATATGAATTATTATTTTTTTGTGAGAAATATGTCTGTACATACTCTCACTAAAGAATTGTCCAAGAGTAACTCATATTGGATATAAAAAGGTAATAACTTATTATAAGAAAAAGATTTATAGAGATAGATTGGAAGTTATGTACCTATTATGCTCTAAATACATAGATAATATACTGAAAATGTTTAGTATTTGAGATATCTAATAGTTGAGAAGTATTAGAGATATCTATTATTCTATGTATGAGTTGAAATTTGAGTTCAAAGTTATAAACGGATTAACTTTATAAGTAAATACTTATTAAGGAATATTTTACTTAGAACAATATTAGTTTGAGATTAGAAAGGTTTCAAAGTAGCAACGGTTGCTAATTAAGTCATAATGTAATTCTTAGTTATTAATTGGATTAAGAAGTTCTTTAATGATCTTGGTGTAGTTCCTTACATTGTTCAGACAGTAATGTAATATAAAACATTAGAGTCATTACGTATACAAAAGCAGTTAAGGTCTTATCAAAGATCCAATTATGTATTTACGAAATTCCTCTTAATTATGATGATAATTAAGATAAAAGTTGTGAGATTTAAGTAAGTGTTTATCACTGTAGAATTCTCTCACTAACCACTATCCCAACAATAACATAATGGTCATATGGTGATATGATATAAGATCCTCAAACAGTTGTCTTAGTGAAAGTGAGAGATTATTGGTTTATGCTCTACAATCAATTTGTTGATTGTAGTTTAGTAAAAATTATTTAAAGACATTCTTTATCTTATACATATTTAGATGCATATGATAAAATCCATAGGATAATGTACATTATAAACAAAATTATAATGAAATTATAATTATAAGATTCATATTGCATTTATATTTTATTCCTAAATTATTCCTAGTCATTGTTCCATTGAGACTGGACATTAATATAGTGTAAAAAAATTAACGTACTTTATGTTTTTTCTTATGAGGGAAGTAGATGATCGTATAAACTAAAGTATGGAAATATTTAAACAAATGTGGAGATGCTTGTTAGAGACCAAGTTCATTGAACTGATCTTATATATAAAAAAAATCATTTAAAATATTACTTATATATCTATGGACATTTTTATTATGATAATTGTATAAGTTATCTTTTAATTTGAAATCGCCAAAATTATCTCAAATAGGGATTGTTATGTTTTGATACTATTTATGACTTATTTAGTTAATAGTAGTTAGACATAACATAAACTATATGGAGATAGCTGAGTGACCAATGTAGGATTTATTACCCTAAGATAATTAGAGATAATGTTTCACTATTCTCAATTAATATTGATTAAAGAAATTATGGGTTAAGGTAGAATGACTATTTGTAAATAGTTTACAAATGAAATTAATTGAATCAAACCACTAATGATTGAGAACAAACATGATTGGATGCTAATATAATAAACATTAATTTTATGTTATATGTCTAATCAAAACATTGAATGATGAAAGGATTATATGAAAAAATTATGAACAAAAAAGTTAGTCAAAATCACAAATATTTAGGTGGTCTGACGTATTACTAGACATCAATTTTGATCTATAAATATAAATTGTTTAATTAGAGAATCCTAATTATAATTTATGGTTATAATTTATATCTATTGTCAACATATTAGGAAACTTAATGGATCACACAAAAAGAACAAGTTAAAGACAGAAAAATATTTTAATTAAGTTGAACTTGATTGTAAAGTTTAACAAATTTTATGATTAAATATGATATATTTAATAAATAAGGATCAATATAATACATAATTAATATTTAATTACAATTTAATTTCAATTAAATTACTAAATGTCTCAAAACTTATTATAAATAGGTTTAAGCTTTAAAAGAGCTAGTACTCATTGCCTAAGGCTTATTGTAACAGTTGCAAGATTCTAGCAACTCATTATGTAGATATTGTTAGAGGTTGAATATCTGTGCGACTATGATGATTGAGATGAGTTGATTTTAGAAACAGTTCGAGGGAAATAATAAGAAAAAAAAGATCAAGTTTTGAAATAAGGCATGAATTGTGATTCATGCTTTATTATAATTTATTATTAATCATTTTATAAAACTTTAAGTGATCTTAGTTTTTGAAAAATCAAATATGAAAAAATTTTGTAATCATTTCACTACGTACGAAATCAAATTCCCCCCCAATTTTTCAACAGTGAAGATGGCCATTAATGAGTAAACAAATATGAGATATTGCTGACAGTAAACACAGCCATATGATCATTAGCATCAAATGAAACCCATCTTCATTTTTATTATTGGGACCCGATCCGGGAACCGGATCCCAACTGAAAAGCGGAACGGATACGAAGAACGAGGCGAATTCAAATTGGATAAATTGAATTCGATAACGACAAACAAAGAGAAAACGGAAGCAAATCGAATACAGAATTGAAAGAAGCGAATCGGAACGGTTACAATCAAAGGCGAAACAGATATGATGCGAAATCGGAAATACAAAAGTACCGAAGCAAAACGAAGCGAAGCGGAATCGAAACTTAACAAACGGAGCCGATCTTACAATCAAAGTAATTGAGCTGAATCATATTCGACATCCGAGAACAATTATCGAAGAAAAACAAAGAAACGGAGCCGACATCCGAAAACAAAGAACAGAGAAACACAATCGCGTTGGAAACCTAGACGAAACATCCGAAATCCGGTATAATTTTTTTTTCTTTTTTCTCATTTCTTACTCCTTTAGTCAATCTCATTCAAATCACACAACCAATTTCCACTTTCGGAAAATCATTCTCATGCAAATCTCTAAATCTGATCATATTCTTATGTATCCATACAAATCCTAAATTATATTTTTATTCTCTTTATTCAAACTCATTCAAAACATAACCAATCCATACAATTTCCTTTTTGGAAACTCATCCTCGCACAAATTTCAATTCACTTAAATCTCAAACAACATTTCGATTCATATTATTTTTCTTAACCAATCACACAAATCCCAAAAATTTCATCTTCTTAACTAAAAACTCATCTTTAACAAACTAACTTCTTATTCTTATTCTTATCTTAACCCGATTTTTACCGAAAATCGGGCAGCATAACGGCT